>JAUCBJ010007697.1:0-47500 GCA_032718475.1 Nemertoderma westbladi
GAATATAGTAGTGGCTTTATTGTACTTTAATAAGTACAGACATTTCATCTTACTGTAGTTACGTATTTATAATATAATACGGACAGTAAGGAAGGAGAAAAAGAATTATTTCTTGCCGTCGCATTAAATATAATATATACGTAATTAAGTAATAAACGCGAATATATATTGCACTAATCTACTAAATAATCGCTAAAATAACATTCTACTGAATAAAATTAAAGAAAACGATTATAATAAAATTACATAGTAATACATACGTAAATATAAAAATAATAAAATAATATAAAATAATAGAGTCACACACCCACTCCATATGTTGCTACGTTATGGAGTCCCTAGATGTTTGAAGGATTAGGGAGGTGGTCGTGGGAAGAGAATCTTGCCTTCCACAGTTTCCGGAGAGTCCTCCATTCCCTTCCGATAAACACAAACGACCGACTGGGTGATTGAGTCGCTGCATCCTGAATACAATTCCAGGTTTCCTCTTCGTCCTGGAATAGTGACGATAGAAACATCGCTCAAAGTATATGACGGCGTCACAAAGCCGATTCCAGGAGCTATAGTGGTCCGTCGCTCTCTGCAGGAGAGGTGAGAGTCCCTGCGAGACGTCTGATGTTCCAGAGCTCCAATCGCTCTCTCTGATCTTCATGAAGGATCCACTCGCGGAGGGGAGGCCCAGATCCACGGCGTCGTCCCTGGCAACATGTAATACCGACAGATCTATCCCGGGTTCAAATAACTCCGATCCACCCGTCCGGGTTTCAGGTTCGACTTTCTCCGCTCCCTTGGCTGGTCTAATCTCAGTCGGAGTAAGATGGGGAGGCCATTCATTCTCCTTACTCAGGAAGTCGGGTTCACCTAACCTGTCTATAGTATCTGTCAGTTCTTGAGGAGTTGCTCCTCTGGAAGCGATGTTCGTTGGATTAAACTTCTTGGGGCAATATCTCCATTGATCTACATTGGAGCTAAGATTGTCATTATCTGAGGAGTGTGGTGTTCCCTCAGTTGGGTCGTCTCCCTCACTAGTATCATCTTCCCATTCACTCACCTGGCAGACGCGATCTTGAAGCAGTCTTTCCCTGAGCGTTCTACGGGAAGGTCCAGTAAGGTACCAACCTACTCTAGTTCTTACCGCATAGGTCTGTAGTGGCTGCGGTTGAACAGGCCGTTTCTCTAATGTCTCCAGCGCCTCATGCGCGTTTTGGCCGATGAGTATTTGCACTCCAGGATAATCAGTCTGGAATCGAGGTATGTTAAGATGTTGGATGCTCTCATCCTCGTCCCAATCATAAAGGTCTGCTTGAGTAGTAGCGAAGTTCTTTATAGCCACCATTTTCACTGACCTTATGCTGTGTTCTCCTAATTCGTCCTGGGAGGTGGACAACGCTCCGACATAATAATCAGCTGTTATTGTAGATTTCCAAACTTGCATAATGCCTGACATGTTGAGCTTAGTTTGGAACTTGGGTTGTCCAGCAAATATATTTTCGGCTAGCTCTTTATCGATGAATGTTCCTGTGCTACCGGAGTCCAGGAGGGCGTTCACTATATAGCTCTTCTGAGGTCCGTGGACCCGTAACTGGACTACAGGAAATTCTCGGATTCCTATATTGGAAGTTGGCGCTTTCCAAGATGGTTGTTGATCTGAAGTAGTTAGGGTGAGGTCGCTGTCTGTGTCTTTCTCATACATGAGTGCTCGATACACTGCGGTGGTGTTTATTAGGTAACAGGATTCGTTTTGGTCGGAGAACTCGTCCGTATAGAATCCTTCCATCTCAGATTGATCAGTGTCGTTCACATCACTGAATTGGACATGTAGTTCGGACTCACTTACCTGACTCGGGCTGTTTCGTTCGAATTCCGTGTGCAACAAGATATGATGTTTTGCGCCGCACTTTGCACACCTTGCGTCGGAGTTACAGGTTCGCCGTTGGTGTCCTCGTCTGAGGCAATTATAACACAACCGCTTATCCCACATGACTTCACGTCTATCCTCGGGTGATTTCCTCAGGAATTTATCACACGCATTTAAACGGTGGGGCCCGTCGCACAGCACACATTTCGGCTTGATGTTACTTACTTTAACCTGTGCTATGTGGTGCACACTTGTTCTTTCCTCGGGCTTTCTCACCTGAATTCCTTTAGGAGACGTAGGAGGGGTTTTTTGTATCGGTTCCCTTCTGTCATTGGGTCGAGACTTGGATTTACTTACCTGTTCTTTAGGCATTTTATTGACATAATAAGGTCTGTCAGTGTCTTTCCCGCTGTCCTCTCCTTGAGAGGTTTGGCTTTCACCGTCGTCGGTATAACATACTGGTGTTACCCTTCTCCTAGAAACGGGTTTCTCACTTACCTTGTTTTCCAATGTCTTCTCTCTGGACCGCCTTAGGAGCTGTAATTTCACTTCTCTATCTAAGAATGACATGAGATCAGTCATGGTAGGGTCTCGTCGTTGTTGTTCCATCATATATAACACCTTCTTATCCCAGCGTGTGCCTACTCCACCTTTAGGTAAAGTAGAAGCCACTGCTCTAATAACCATAGTGTTCTGATACTCATGAGACTTACCTAGCCAGTCTAATTGTCTGCAGATCTCCTGGATCTCATCGGAAAACTCGATAATTCCGCTACTAATAAACTTTCGGGGCGCTACTAACTTGGCATACAAGTACCCAGCGATATTATTCCTATTACCATACCTGATGTTTAGTGTATCCCAAACTTGTCTTAATCCGTCTGGATGTCCAATAAACTTTAACGCCATTAACTTGGGAGATCCTTCCAAGCACTCGATGAGGTATCTAAGTTTTTCTCCATTAGATAGTACAGAGTTCTGTATGTTATCTTTGTAATATTCATTAAAAGGTAACCATTTCATCTCATCTCCATTGAACTTGACGATCTCTCCAACCTTTACCGCTTGCCGGGCTTCGGTTCTAGCCATTTGACGCGTAAAACTTTCTTGGGCCATCGTGCTATTTAATATCGAGTTATCGGTATATAAATTTCTCGGATTATGATCAGTTCTATAGGGAATATCATTATCAACAGGTCTATAATTACCCTTAATAGGGTTCACTATAGGAGTTTCTACTTCGCTAGCAGTATAGATGCGTGTAGGCTCCACACCTTCCGCATGAGATACTTCAGACCTAACGGGTTGACACATTGTTACAGAGGTTGGTGGTATACCCTTTTTTAAGTTTACTAATTTATCGCGTTCTAACGCGATACTTTGCTGCACTTCTTGCAACTCTAACCTGCTTTCCCTCACCGTTCCTTTTAAATGTTGGACAGTCCCTTCCAACTCTCGGACCTGTTGGGAGGAGCGTATCCGATTCTCCTTCATCTCTCCGAGGAGAATATCCATCCCCCGCCGTCTCTCGTCTACCCAATCAACCGCCGAAACGGGATCCGCCAACGTCGTAGCGGGCCGACGAGGGACAACGGGCGACAAAATTGGAATATTTCGCTCGGGGTCCAGGACCTGAACTGTCTCCTGGGCAGTTCTACGGGGCACAGGTAGCTTAGTGCTATGCAGAGGGAATTTATAGGTAGCTTCAGGGAGCACAGGTGTATCTATTACCGTAGGGGTGATTTCAAGAACAGGCCTACCTATTTCAGGCTCATCTACTATAGTAGGGAGTCTTTCTATTTTAATTATTTGGTCTGTGGGCTCTGTACTACCTAAGTTGGTGTTATTTAGCTGCCTTCTAACAGCTGGAGGCAAATCAGGCAATTTCTGACGGTGGAATGTTCTTTTACGTCTACTTGGACGAGATCTATTTCCCTTGCCTTCAGTATCGGTGGTATCGCCTTCCTCAGATGATGTATATCCCTGTCTTTTGGGAGTAGATCGATTCATCATCTGCATATTACTAGCTGCTAACTGTTTATTTATGCAGTCTTGATTCTCCTGAATGTTTTCCAATTCTAATTGGGTGATTTCGTCAGCCGCTTTCCTTTCTGCTTCTGCCACTTTTGTCTCTGCCGCTGCCTCTGCCGCTGCCTCTGCCGCTGCCGCCTTTCTTTCTGCTTCTGCAACTACTACTGCTGCTTTCTTTCTGTCTTCTATACGTTTTTTCTTTACTTGCTCTTCTTGAACTCTATTGATGCGGAGGAGTTCATCAAATTTAGCTTGGTTCGCCGCTAACATTTCCGCATCAATTGCGTCCAGCACAAGCTTGGTTCCTTCACTATTAGGGCTAAGCCCCTCCAGCCTTCTCCTCAACTCTTCATCTCCTACAAAGCGTTGATAGTCTGACAGATAGATGTCAATAGCATCCCTCTTATGCGGTTTCTCTGCTGTCACTTCGCTTTCTTCTTGAGAAGAAGTGGCGTCGGTTGATTCTTCATAGGTTGGCCGCTCATCATAAACCTTATCCGCCATCTTCGCTCCGCGTTCGGGCGTCCGCTCAACAGTATCCGAACTACTGGAGCTATCGGGCCGTTGAGAAGTAAGTCCCTGGCTCGCGGGTTGTTGCGGTTCCACTGCTTCTTGGTCCCGCTTAACTTGGGCTCGAGTACCGATGATAGACCTACGGCGCTTCACTAACTTCGCGAATTGCGAAATTGCTTCTACTAACCTAGGTTCTGACACAGCTACTGTAGGGGTTGTCTTTCTTACAGTAGGAGGGGTTTCAGACCTCGGTCTGGGATTCTCTATACTCCTATCTGATAAACAGACTGTTGTTTCTAGGAGACTATCTGACATAGTTTGCCTTGTGTCAGACATGTTTGTTTGTACAGTTGGATGCCTACTGCTATATTACAGTCTAAGCAAGTCTAGTAATTCAGTATTAACTGCTAGCCTAGTAATTAATTACCGGTACTGCTACTCAGTGTAGCGTGATATATATAATATATTAGAATACCAGTATGCCTATAGTATATATAAGTATTATTACAGACTAGGTTTATCACAGAATACCGGTATAATTTTAGCACAAATATATATAAATATATAATAGGCCTATCGGAATACCGGTATACAGCTTACAGTTTGTAGTATATATAATTCTGGAATAGAATTAATTACATGTACCGGTATAATTTTAGCCTAAATTTATAGAAATAAGATAATAGGCCTATCGTAAATACCGGTATATCAATTATTTTGGAATAATTGAATTTCTGAACTTTAGGGTTACTTGGTTACTTTAACTTACTTTATTACCGTTATTTAAGCAGTAATCCAACTGATATTGAGACCTAATGGTTGTATGGTAGGCCTACGATTTATAAATCGTTAGATTTGATTTATAATATATATATACCCGTTTTAATGGGTTTTGTCAATGTTTGAAATAAATGTTATTATTTCTGGGGAGTAATCACTACACAAAGCGGTGCGCTTTCAGTGAAGTGTTACGTACAGGACACTAAAACAAATAATACTAATTTACCTAAGTTACTTAATACTACAAATTACGTACAATTCGGGTGAGATTACAATCTCTAAATAAACACAAAAATTTTACAAAAACACAAATACGAATTTTTTAGGGTAATTTTACAAGAAGTCTACAAACCAGCCTAACAAAGGGTTAGAAAACTGATTATTACAGCGGACAGGGTACTACGGTATTTGAAATAATAAGTAGTAGTAAATACACTGCATTGTCTAGATAGGAAAATACCACCGCCTGACGACCTATAGCCGTATCGCTATAGGTTCTACGTTATGTATCACGGAGTGTTCCTACCTAGAAGTTAATAGAGCTAATCGAATGTGCCTATCAACCACTTTACAACACAGATATAATGTCTACAATAATTACTTCGGAAAGTACTGTACACTAAACCCTAAATTAGGTACGAGTACTTGTATAACAGATAATCAGTAATTAAATATACTTGAACAGCTAAAAGAACCACGGCATCTGCTGGAGTGACCGATGCACAAAATCACCAGTCTTTACCTACGCCGAGCAGCCCGTGTAGTACCGGGGTTAATTTAACTATAGCGGTATGTATAACAAACACAATTACTGTAGGAGCAAACTTGGGGACTTGAATGTTGCGAATAATCGCATAAACTCTGAATAATAAATATTACGCTACGCGTACAAACTACTCAAACAAAATACAGACCGAACACTGACAGACTACTATCAAGTCTAAACAAACTACGGTATATGCAGACTCCGAAATGATTAGGGAGTATGCGCTCTAACCCAGTAGTGCGACTTATTCTTTAGTTGGGGGTTTACCTTACCGCATTGGCTGCCCCTACTTCCTAACCGTACTTAATCGGACAAGTGCTCTACACACACTGCAATTCGTTCGGACTTAACAGCAATCAGACAACAGCTCAGCCTACAAATCGTCTGCACAATCTGATCAGGTTTACACGCCTTCTGTTCAATACTGGCCTACAAACAAATAAAACTTGACAGAAATAAGTAAAATCTCAATAAAAAATCAGGGCGGCCGTTCCCTGATTAAGTACTAAGACCTACCGGTATACAACTATCAAAATCGAATAATACTGCTGTACCTGTACTGCTGTAGGTACCGGTCCGAGTGGTTAGGTAGTCAGGCCTACTGGTACCGGTTCTGGCAGTTGGGCCTACTGACCTACAGATGTACCGGTTGACCGGTACTTTCAACTTTATTGCTTACTGCAATAAGAAGCTATATCCTTTAATGTTCGCGCTTTCAGACCTTTGGCAGTTTAACCCGCCAAATTAGAATGTCTTCTAGATAATAAATCTGCTTTTTAGTCTATGACAAGTATTTGATTCACTACACTAGTCGAAACCAATCCGTGCGCGACCATTCACCCGCTGGATATTCCCGGGAGATTGGGTTCGACGGTTTAATTTTTATTGCTATGTAAGCCTAATGTATTATTCGACTGACAGTATTATATAATCTCTGACAATATTATTCACCTTCGGTAATATTAACAGTTCCTTTAGGACGTGGCGCTTTATCTACATAAACAGAGTTATGACTTAAACTACTCGCAACGATATGGCTTAATTATAATCCACATATATGGCGCATTCTTTAGGAATTGCTTCTTTAACAGACTCACTCATACACTATGCTGCACAATACTGCACACTAATCTGCCAATCTTCACTGATTTTAGTCACATATAAAAGGAACACAGGCTGACTCATGTAGGGTCTATCAAATAACATTAGATTCACTTCATACCACTTTAACATAAGTCACAATCGTTTATCTGTAACCCTTCTCTCTTACCTTAGGTATATCAAGAATATTGGGTTTCGGGGTTGTTTATCGTTATTCCAAATATAATTATTCATCAACCATATTATGAAGAACTGACGGCAAATAGCAGTATAACAATATAAAGGTATGCACAATGTTACACAGTATGCAGTGTATGCAGTACTGCAGTATGCAGACATCAGTCATCAGTATGCAGTGATTCCATGAGTCAGGTAGGTGCGTTAAAGGATATATGCCCTTTATAATTAAACCTACTAGTGTAAGACTAAAAACTAAAACACGGAGGTGCCAAAGCCGGTTCTTAGGCTCTGGACAAAAACATAACACTGAACTACTGAGTTTCTGTATATACCTCCAACACAGAGATCACAAACGCTCTGATTGGTCAACATGAACAACGAGAGAACAGAGAAACAAAGAAACGTCGACGTGGCAATATCAGCTGCTAGCCGTCGTCATGGTAGCGACACTGTTTTCAAGAGTATCGAGCTTTTACGTCACGGAATTACGGATTATGTCCTCTAAAGTACAGTACAGTACAGCAAGGACACGGCCTTTTTATGCCTGGTAAACCAACTACAGAGTACTTTACGGGAAAAATAAGGAAAAATAACCGGACAATTCAGTAAAAGCTTTTACAATTACATCTCCCTCAGTAACGCTAATATTAATGTATAATACTTACTGTATATATGTAGATATATATGACATAATATGTATTGTATTCAGTATAGAATAAAGTATATGTATAAAGTATTACAGCATTTTCGATATCAGTATCTCGGTCGATTGTTATCGCTTTTATGAGACTCTTCAATTTCTAATTCTAAGAAGTCATCACTGTAATCAGATTTTGGTATGACACCATCTTCTATAATATCTGTGCTGTAGTGCATGTGCATCCTTTTGTCCATTGAGTCATGTGTTTTGAAAACCTTTTTTTCTCGCAATAAATAAACCGAATCGCCTGCCTGTCCATGGTCAATCACTTCAATTTAAGCAGGTCATCATCTATCTCATCTAATTTTGACATACATTCGTCCAGATTTATTATTGGTGTTTATGTTATGTTTAGGTTATTGGTATGGACGGCCAAGTACTGTAGCGTTGAGCACAGTGGCAGCATATGAAGGTATTGACAGATGGGAGGCGATGAGGAGGTAAATTGCGGACATACAAGGTATCAGATAGTATTTCCAGGTCTATCTATTACCTGAGCCGCTAGCTGAATAGTTAGAGCGTCAGACTTCCAACCCGAAGGTCGCCCGTTCGATCCCATCTGGACGTCAATGCCGACTTTGCAAAAGCTGTGCCCAACAAGAAGTTATGATAATATTCTTCCAGATGATCTACTAAACTATGATTTAGTCCAATGGCCTGAGATGACTCAATTTTATTATGAAGATTTCTAGAACAACAATCCCAGTCTCTTTTGTAGGACTTATGGCAGTTATAGTCGAGTCGTAGGTCCGTGACGACAAAAATATAACAGATAATCCAATTCTACAGCAAACAAGCACTTCGTATCAGATCTATTAAGTCGTTCTACTGCCCCTGGCTTCTTGGATGTCTTATTGCTCCAAGAATGACAATAATATTAAAATTGTTATATATTGCTTTCTACATTGAGTCCATAGCTCAGTTACAGAATCATTGCAGGAGTACCTCATAGTCGGCGTAAATTGGGGGTATACCACCAAAGAACCTTTTTTTAAATGGCTGTCAATTAGTGTTAAATGATAATATTGCTATTTTATCATGGCCAACCACTGTATGGAAGGCCAAATAGCCTTATAGTTGCACAAAATAGCCTCTAGAGGAAAATTGGAAAATTTATAGCCCCCCCCCCTAGCGGCTGGCGGCGGAATTAAGGATTTCACTAAAATCCTACCAGTCCCTCAATGTTGGTCCAAACTTCTTGAAACCAACTCGGACTCAGAATCATCGATTCTACAAAAAGTTACCATATCTTATAGAATTTTTAATTAGCCATTTTTATTTATAATCAAATTAAATTAAATGTTTTGTATTTATGTTTAATAATTATTAATTATTAATGTTCTTCAAGTATGTCGAAGAGGCCGCTATTGTTAGTGGAGTCTACAGTTCCTAGGATCGAGGCCGAGTTGCCGATTAGGATGGCTATCAGGAGTCTTTGCAGCAGGAATCGATGAGACCGGGGTTCCTGTGTAGGAATGAGGTTGTTGCTGGTCCTGGCCGGCCAAGGGTTTCAAAGGCTACTGGTGCGAAGAGGTATCCTCAGTCTACTAGTTCTTCGTACTTTCTGGATTTGGTCTCTTCTTGCTCCTTGGCAACACGACCTCCTGTGGATAGACTGGTAGCGAGATGGCTGGGCGCTAGAGGGTCTATGACCGTCGCGTCTCACGTCAGGGACTTACCGCGCGACCAAGGGATGAGGGTCATGCCATCTGGGCGTTTAACGTCCGTTCGACAGAGGCCTGGTGGCTCCAGGATGGACGGAACACCACAGCTGGAGAGTGCGCGCTTTATGATGTCATTTAGCGCCGTGTGGAGCGGAATCCGCCCCAAGCTCCTCTGGCAGGACAGGCTATGTATGCCTTCGGTATCGACTTCCTTACCGCATCTGGCGCATGTGTGTTGTTCTGTGACTCGACAGCCTAGTTGAATAGCGATTGAGATGCGGAGCTGACTGTCAGTTAACTTTAAACCTAGCGACGACGATGGTAGCGCGTCTATCCAGCAACCAGCAACAGGGTCATCTAAAGAGTTTAGTCGAGCGATATTATTTGGAGAAGCGGTGCGGCGAAGTGATGCGAGGTTCTCTTCATGGATCGGGTTTGTCCAAGTCTTCTGCATGTTTACAGAGGACGCTGAAGGTTGCTCGCAATCGGTGGCCACCGATCTCTTCCAGAGCTCATAGGCGTGATCAGTTAAGGCGTTTCGAGATGGAGTAGGCGCAGTGGCGGTGAAAAGACAGCCAGTAAGTTCAGCACATGCAGCCGCAGAAGCCAGATAGGCAGAAGGGGCGAGCTGTATGGCTGAGCTTAGGCCCAACCCACCTGAATGAGCTGGTAAACAGGCCTGTATCCACGAACTGTCATTGATTCCTACGTTTGCTATTTTCACCAACGCAGACCGCAGTGTATCGTCATATCTTTCCAGAAGCTGGGGAAACGAAAAACATGGAGCAGAGCGGAGGTAATATAGCAGGTGAGGGATTGCGAAAGAGTTCCTAAGCAAGAAGAATCCATGGTGGCTGTTGAGGAGATGAAGCCGGTCGCTAATCAAGGCCAAGTCGTTTATCTTGTCAGTCAGACAGGACTCTATAGCCTCGGATCCGATTGGGGCCCCGAGCATAATCAGTTGGTCAGCTGAAGGTAACTGGATCTTTCCGCCACAAACTCTATTGAAATCTTCCTGAATCCGGGCTCGATCATCGTCAGACACTGGACCCAGAAAAAATAGCTCGCACTTCGAGGGGTTTAGGGTGAGACCGAGTTTCTTCCCTTCCACAATTATCATTCTCAGATCGTCTAGAACAACGGTATACAATCCTGCCATGTTACCATCATCAAGATACCATACGTTGAAATCGGATTTCATCGAGTGGATGGTGTCGTTGATCGTGTCTCTGAAGAGAGGGGGTCCCTCTGGGTCAACCTGTTGGGCTCCTTCATCAGAGACTAAGATTTCATCACCGTGAACTAGAAAGCTTGAGTTACCATAGGCAGCCAACGTATAGTTATATATGCTGGGATACTTCCTCGCCACAGTCTCGAGGATGGCATCACGTCGAAGTGAATTGAAGGCATTGCTGAAATCTACCTTCAGCAACACCGTGTTGGGAGTGTTCGTTGAGGATATCAAGGACCGGGTCGCATGGGCTGCAGCCTCTGCCCCATTCTTTGTTCCTATTCCTAACTGGATGTGGCCGTAAGATTCGATGTGCTGGTCTTTGACTGTGTGGCTGGCGTATTTGGCACTTAGTCACACATCGGTGATTGGCCGGATGCCACCGAAAATCTTCGTAAATGCTAGCAGATTGGCTCCGAAGTAAGTTGGTCCAATTTTATCTGGAACTTTCCCGGCGTGTGTTATGCCAATGAATTTCGCGACGGCACCCAGAAGACGATTTCCAGACACCCCAGAGGTGGGGCCGGTGAGATCTTTTAATATCTGAGGTCTCATATCGTCGAGCCTGCCGGCGCTGTCACTGGGGAATGAGGCTATTTGGTTCCTGGCATCCGATGTAGTGCAAGGTGGTGGAACAGATTCTGTAGGAGGAGCCGGTTGAGCTCGGTCATCGGGTCGAGGTGGGTGTTTAAGTCGTAGTAACTCACTGGTTTGTGGGTTGTGCGGTGCCATTGAATCAGCCGAGGAGGCGAGGGGTATGGCTCCCTTCACATCCCCGTCTTCAATTTTTTCCGCCACAGAAGTTGCGAGACGGGCTAGTTCGTCCCTCTTATTATATGGTTTGCGAATTAGGGTTTTTGGGTCTGATGGAAATTCCTTGAGGTCTCGGAAGCCGTTGATACGCCGGTTGATCTGCGAGGCTAAAGATCCCTGGTGTCGACGGCCACCCCGTTTGGGAGCTTCTAGACAGTAATGGCTGACAAGGAGTAACTTCTTCCACGCTATGATATTTGTTTTATTATATTTTTTTTATGTTATCTGTGATTGATGATAAAACATCAGAGTAAAGGTTAGCAAGGTTGTTCCTTGATGCCTTTGGTACTCGTTTTAGCTGCCTGGTCCTGTTTATCAGAATGAGATTCAAAATATCCCTTGCATCTTCATCGGATTCGTTGTGTGATGGTACCTGTGATAGATTAGGTGATGGTTGTCGGGCACTGGGTCTGGGATCTCCAGAACTAGGGCACCTGCGAGATCTAGGGCCGTGAACTCTTATTGTATCGTTCGTGTTGACTGCGACCATTTTACCACAGCTTGGGCAGGTGCACTGAGATCCTCCAGCCCGAGGCAGTTGACTGCTTTGGCTGATATCGTTATCCGGGTTAGAGTTGGAGCATGACTCAAGCTGGTGGAGGAGGTACTCTCGAAATACCTGGATGGAGTCGTCATTAATTCCACTGAGTGACCCTCCCTCAATGCTCATCTTTGCGAATCGGCATAAGTAGACATTTTTATTAATATTAATTAATTTTAATTAAAACCACTCTCTTACTGTATATCTATTGGGGCGGAAAAATGGAGTTTAATTCGTGATGGGAAGGAAAAACTGGTCTATAAAAGTTAATTTAATATTGTTTGAAGGGATCCTATTGGTATGTCAATTTACATAATTTATATGCAATTTAATTTAAATTTAGAAAATAATTTTGTTACAAAAAAATAACGCGGAAGTGTGCCGCCTTTTAAGGTATGATAAGTAATATAATATGATTATGCTCTATATATAAAAATCTCTGGTACGACAAGAAAATAAGCCTTCTTGGTCGGTCTGATGAAATATATTTTTCTTGGTTCTTGGTGGTACAAATTTAGGGAGTTTATCTTTGGTACGCAAAGAGTTAACTAATTATATTTTTTCATGCAGCAATTTAGTTTGGAAACATGTCGACTCATGATTTCAATGTTAGATAGGGATTTATCGCACATGATGGGGTTTAATGAGTTCAAAGAATTATGGAACGCGTTAAATCAATGGAAGAATACCTTTATGCAGGTATAATAAGATTTTATGACTCACTACTGTAGTTCTTTATTATTATTGTTATTGTACAGTAGGCCTCAGCCTACAACTACTGATGTATATAATACTTCATAACACTATTGTTTTGAAACGGTGTATTATTTCATTACTCTGTATTACTTTATTACAGTGTACTACAGTACTTTATACACTGCATTTCTTTATTACAATGGATTACACTGTAATGTAATATACACTACTATTAATTTACACTGCATACAGCATCAATTTATTATTATTTAAGGGGGGGGGGGGGGGGGGGGGGTTAGCACCCCCCTATTTTGCAAATTGACAAAAAGTTTTTTTGTTCTATCATATGCCAAATTTAATGGAGATTTCAAATCTGCAAGCAGTTTTCTCATATCTTTTCTCAAACTCAAGTTATTACCCAAAACGTAAGAGCTGGTCTGAGTTTTGAAAACCCTTCGAGCAGCACTATATAATACAGTTGTAAGGGGCCCTTTTCGCAAAAAAGGCTCTCACGGTACAGATACTTTTTTGGGGCCTTTTTGTTCTAAAAAGGCTCCAGAGCATTTGTGGCAAAATTTGTTCAGAAGAATTGGATGCAGGGTGTTTCTGAACCTATATTCCAAATTTCGACAAATTTCAACAAATATTGGTGGAGAAATAGCCCTTGGCGCAAAAAGGCACTTTTGGCCATTACGGAACCATTTTGGGGCCAATTTTAAAAATATTTGGTTTGGTTATTCTCAAACAGTCCAGACGATGTTTAGCAGCTCAAAAAATAATTTTCACCCAATTTTATGGTCCAGAGACACAAAAATGTGAGGTTCAATTTGGGGGTGCTACCCCCCCCCCCCTTAATAATAATAGTCATAATTTAATGTTATTATTAAATAGTCACACAACGTCGCGTTTCGATACGGCCTCACGCGGCCAGGCTTCCCGGCGAAGTGCGAGGGGTGTGGGGAGCCGTTTACGACAACCCACGCCCTAAACTGCAAGTCGGGGGTCTTGATAATAAGGCGGCACGATGAGGTACGTGACGTCTTTGGGGACCTCATTGCCTCTGCATTTGGGGGCGCATGCGTCCAGCGCGAGGTTACCCTGGCGTCCGATTACCTGGACAGAAGGGGCCGCTAGGTATGGGGGGAGTTAGGGCGGATCTCTTGGCGAGGGGAGTCTGGATCGAGCAGAGGGTGAGTTCGGATGCGGTTCGCGCTCCTCCACTCAAACTCCCTTTGTCTGCGTGGTGGCCGGCGACCTTAGAGGGCGCTGGGCTTTGGGGATGGTGCGGGTCAGCGAGGCAATGACCCCCGGATATTAACCCCCGGGACACAATTGTATTATAATTGTATTATTAAATAATTAATCTAAGAAATATATTTTAATTCTTAATCTAGAACTATGTGTGATTGTGTTGTTTTTAGCAAATGACTTATCGCCCCTACCACTTGGTAATTATTGTTCTATATTCTATAACTGAAATTTCGAGACTGTGTTGTGTTAGTTATATAATATCTAAAGATTTATATATATTAGTATGATTTGAAGCTATCTGCAAGCTTTTATTAATTTATATAGATATTTTCTAAAGAATAAACAATTTGGGCACAGTACAACCTGACTGGCGAAATATATATATAGAAACAATGTGATCCAGTCTCCTATCAAAAATGAAACCTAACTACAAATAAATACTTTAATAACTGCACGAATAACTATCCTATATATTAGGATAGTTTCTATACTTAGGTTAGTTTCTATACTGGTTCTACTAGGATAGTTATATTAGGATAGTTATATTAGGATTTTATATAGATATTTTCTAAAGATATATCTATACTAGTATAAGTAAATAAGAACTGAATTATATCACTTTATTATACCTTATTATTTCATATAGTGGGATCGAGACCGTAGCAATATGGTTGATACTTTGGAATTCGAGTCGGCGATGAAAGCTTTCGGCTACAGTCTGAATCCCAAGACGATGACAGTTCTACTCCACCGCTACGCCAAGAACGGAAGAATGAAGTTAGACGATTTTATCTCCTGCTGCGTTCGGCTTCGGGCCTTTGACGATGCGTTTAAACGCTGCAGTACGGGGCAGGAAGGCACCACCACATTCCAATACGACGATTTCATACAAACAACTATGAATCTATAAATTGTATTGCGCAATTAAACTTAAACGATAGGAAATACAATGGTTGAGGTTTATGAATAATCGGGTAACGGTATGTCTTACATTTATTTTAATATACATTTTCATGTGGAGCGGATCATAAAGATAGTCTGCATTTATTTTATTATAATTTGTATACAGGGCGGCGTCATGCAGATGGTGTGTTTACTCGTACCGTATACCGTTAGCGGTGATGGCGTGGTTGACAAGGAAGGGTCTACACTGAAACTATAAAGAGTTATAGAGTTAATATAGAGAACTTATTTTAGAACAAAAACTACAAGAACCGACAGAGTAAACCTCTAAGATGAACTTAATAATAACTTCGAAGTGAAAATTCAATTCAAATATCCCGCCCGTGAAACTTTGAGAAGAAAATCGTTAGGGACAGAAAGTTAGGCATATAACATCCAATAAAAAATAGGTATTTAAAACCAGTTCGGATTTAAGATAATCAAAATACACAACTGAAATGAAATGCCCATATAATTTTGCTTATGCTACAAAAAAGTAATTTTGACAACAAATACCGGGAATATTATATAATTAAATTCAAATTTCGATAAATTTTAGAATGTTAGTGACATAAATTGCGCAATAATTTTAGCATACTTTCAAAACTGCCTGCCCCACAGAGTATTTACATTCTGTTAATAATTTAGTCCTTTTTCTAAGGTATAGTTATCCAACTAAAATCCTGAATAGCAAAAATCCCCATTCAAATACGTAAATTTTTCCCAAAAAAGTGACGAATTTCTGATGATGCCGCATATTTGAATTACTATTATTATAAACCGTCGTACAGTAGTTTAAATAGGTTAGTTACATTGTACTGAATATTGTGAAAAATATGAGACCGTAATATTCACGGAAAGATGATAGTAATGGTATTTTCGATTTGGTTCTAAGGTCAGTTGCCCTTACATCTTTACATCGTTTATTAAAGATACATCGTACAGTAGCCCTTAATTTTTTATTTTTTTAAATAATGTCTTTGAATCCATGGACATTATGGTGCGATATTAAGAATTGACAGCAATAATGGTGGTAAGGGAGAACTAGAATTTTGTATAATTTGATTTTTGTTTTGAGCCGCAACTGACCTTTTATTTTCCTAAAACTTGCAATACTAGTGGAAATTTTCTTGATTATGTTGTTTATGTGGTCGGTCCAGCTTAGTTTGTTGTTGATTAGAACGCCGAGATATTTAATGCAGTTAGATTGATCAATTATTGAAGCGTTAGTTATTTCTAATTTTATTGAGTCTGTGTCATTTGTGGTCCTTGTAGATTTTGGTGATAATAGTAAAAATTATGTTTTATCTGGGTTTAGTTTTAATTTTAGTTTAGCGAATTAATTTGGTAAGGTTGTGCACATTTTTAGCAAGATCTACAGTGGTGGTTGATGCATTTTGGAGCTGACATAGAGAGCAGTATCATAGGCATATTGTATGAGACGGGAATAATTTTTGAAGTTAATTTAGGAATATAAGTAGTGTAAAATGAGAAGAGAAGGGGGCCAAAAAGTGTCCCTTGGGGTACCCCCCGCTTCTCCATAAGGAATGGGGGAACAGTATCACCTATTTTAACTCGCTGTTGTCTGTCATATAGGTACTTTTTAATCATATTGCAGGCATTTGTTTCGAAACTTAGTTTATTTCAATGTGTCAATAGTATTCATGAATACTTATTCTGAATATCATTTATCAAACTGGGTATCATTTCTCAAACCTTTTACTAATGATAGTCAACGGAAAAATTCGGTACGTAAGAGTGAGGTAAGAGTTCAGAAATCAGAGCGAGCCAGCCAGCACAAACAAACTCAAACTAAACACTGGCGCCACGGTTTGAGTTAGGTTGCTCCTATTCTGTGAGAGCAGAGTTTTATATAAGGGAGTGGGCCATTAAAGACACAGCTCGTTGCATGAATGCTACAGTGGGGTTTAGGTGAATTTGAGTTTGGGTTTGAGTAACCCAGACAGGTTTGAGTTAGTACGAGTTGGGAAAGAGAAAAGATTCCCAGTTTGAGAAAGGGTATCTAGAATGAGATAGGGACTGTATCACGGTCCAGTGAGTTGAAAGCCTTGCTAAGATCAATAAAGGCCACAGCAACATGCCTGCCACGTTCCGGGTCATAGCGCCAGGCTTCAGTAGCGTATGCTACTGCATCAGAAGTGGGGAACCTTTTTCGGAAGCCAAATGGGAATGGTGTTAAAATGTTATTACGTGAGAGGTTAGTTCGATTTGTGCGACTAGTATTTTTTTTTGAATATTTTAGCTATTGGGTGTGTGACTACTATCAGTTTCACTACTATCAGCTGGGTATCTGTGGGATTATTTCACTATTAGGTAGCTATTTGTAATTAGTACTACGTAAAAATCTTTCAAAAATCCGACGTATTTGCCTTGATTTATAGTTCGTTGTATTTTGCATATCACCTACTCTAGTTATAATTTGGCATGGGTTTCTATTGGCGCAGTAGCCCAGTAGGTTAAGGCGCAGGTTACATCCTAGGTAGATTGTGTCGGACAGATTAGTTGGGCCAATCGTAGGGCATTTGATAATTTATTGATCCAATGTGCACTCATAGAATGTGGTAGAATGTTCTAGTGGATTCCATGCTTAGGATTTCCTATATAAGGTGCCGTTTGTCCTTCGGTTATCACTATTATTAAGTCTCATTAGCCTGGACTTGCTAATCTTACGCTATAACTTTGTCATTAGTTAATTTGTAAAGTTTTAGTTTAATTTCGATAAATCTTTGTCATTTACGTTAAAATATACTGCAAACTCAGAACATGTAGCTTTTAGCTTATCTACCTTGAACAGCCAAACGCTTTGGGGAATGGCTGCCTAAACCTTTAGGCCACAGCAACGCAAGGGAAAGGGCTGTCCACGACGCATAAAGGAGCCCGCACTATCTTCGCCCACACCCATTTGGAAGCATGCCTTATTGCCTGAGTACGCCCATGTCAGAGGAGGTAAGACTTTGTTTGACGCTGAGTTGTGAATATAGGAGGAGAGAGCCCTTTTGACGTCAGTTTGTAAGTATTGCGCCTACAGCGTGTGACTAGCTTATTCGAGTAGCTAGCGGCCGGTATTGTAATTTTGATTAAAATCACCAAAACCTAGTCTAACAGCGATACACCAAAATTGTTTTATCGTAACACACACACACACACACATGCGTCTTGAGATCTAATGATTTACAGATAGGTTATTATTATTTGTAGAGGTATTTGGTATTTGTTTATTCAGGCACCAGGGCACCCTTTTGACTGTCTTTTCCTGTCGGCAGTATTGTTTCTTACGCTAGTATTGTTGACCCGCTAGCTCGTATATACCCATATAAATCACACCGCGGCAAGTTTACAGTATTTTAGGTCCATTAGCGATAGTTAGGATTCGCTACGCGGGGATTGTTTTGCCGTGAGTTTGGTCTGTATCTGTAGACTGTACATCTGCCTCACTGGTTAGAGGCCGGGCATCCTGTTTGTCTAGTTCGCCCGGGCATTTGACTCGCCCACGTATTAGAATAGACATCAGGTTCCGTTCCTCGCCAGTAGTAGTTTGTGTACTTAGTATCTGTTTATTTAGACACCCTGGACTGGGATTTATTGTCAGATACTGTACGAGCCCGTATACACTACTAGATCCCACAGTAAGGTACTTCGTTACTAGGATCTGGTAGGCGGTATACTACTGGACTTTACAGTAACAGTTGATGCTTGCTTACTCTCTGGGATAGAGTGACTGAGTAAACACAACCTTACTAAACTTGGCACTAGTTTTAGCAAGTCGTTAGACTTGATTATTATTACTGTAAGAAAAAAAGGCTACTGACTACTGGCTACTGACCTAGAGCAAAATCGGCTTTAACGATTTTGATGAAATTTTGCATGGACCATGAAAATGGATTTCTAAGGGTACTTGTGAAATCGCGGTTTAAATTGAAACATCTCAACTTGTTTTATTTCGAAAAATAGCCCTAAAACACGAAAATTGCCATAGATATAGATAGGCGCAATGATAAAACACCAGCTGGCGCTCATGAAAAATATATAGAGATGGCCTGGTAATGCATTCAATAGGAAGGGCAACTAACAAAGAAGTACTTTATCTGCCAAGTTTTATTATCACTCTACTCTACATCCCAGACAGTAATCAAACAAAACATTAACTGGTTTAGCTGGTTATAACAGTCTCAGCTGAATAACTCTTCCCAATGCATCCTTGCTATGTTAATTAATTGGTGTGCAAGCTAAATGACTGTTAGTTATACACTGTGTTGGCTACACAGTGTATTGTACTATGCTCTCATCGCATTATTTGAAATCTTTGTGCCAACATTAATAGGCCTACTGTGGAGGCTGTATGCCTATAAGGCTGAATGTTTACTCAGTCTCATAATGATTCTCCATAAGGCTAACATTATAGTTTGAAATATAAAAATATGTTATAATAATAATATAATTGTTGTATTTAATTAATATCGTGGTTTACATTGAACAGTGTAAATTGTTAATCGCGGTTTACATTGAAACATCTAAACTTGTTAAATTTATTACAAAAATAAGAACGAATTTTCCTTATCACTTCTTGTGCGCGATTGTATTGAATTCCTGACAACTGCTGTTATTATTATTAATCAATTGACACCTCGACTCCTCTCTGAGACACCGACTACTCTATCCGATAGAATAAAATAATCATTTCGCTAGCTGCTCTCTATCTTCTATAATCACAACAGCTTTTATAATTCATGAGATGATTACAACGTAATAATTATAGTTTGAAGTTGTCTAGAAAATTTTTCGTACACCACCGGGACTACCCTCACACTAATTTATTATCAGACAGAACAAAAAGCTTTTACTTGACTCGTACTGTCTCCTACGACTTGCTTCACGGGCCGCTAGGCCCGTCTTTAGTAATATATATATATCTCTGCAGTTTGGGCCTATTCAATAGTAGCATTCATTACTAGACCCTCTCTATCATTTCTTTTTCATGAGCACACCAGCTGGTGTTTTTATCATTGCGCCTATGGCAATTTTCGTGTTGGGGCTATTTTTCGAAATAAAAAGTAGTTGAGATGTTTCAATTTAAACCGCGATTTCACAAGTACCCATAGAAATCTATTTTTTTCATGGTTCATGCAAAATTTCATCAAAATCTGTTCGCGCTTTCAGACCTTTGGCAGTTTAACCCACCAAATTAAGTCGGCATGCTGCATTGCAGCTGCATTTTTAAGAATGCTGTGCCGGCTTGTCAACAAAATTGCACCGCCACAACTCCCTATCACCCATGACATTTGCTAGATCATACGCATCTTTAAGGCCAGTGTCCTTTAAGATGCGTCTCAAGAAAGTCATGGGCTGTCCACCATGCTTATTCACTCCATGAGGCTGCCAAAGTACAAGATTATGCACTGGCTGGTCCTCACGGCGAAAGCAATGTCCTGCAAAGCGGAGGCGATTTTGTTCTAGTGTCAAGCTTGGGGGAACCAATGAGACACCTCCAATGTTATATAGTGTCTGGTTGGAGATGTGTGCATTGTACTTGACACAATGAACCCGGCGTAGCATTCTTGTGAATGTGCCATCCAGAGATTTGGTGTCCTCAGCAGTTAGAGCCCAGCATGGACTCCCGTAGAGGAGTACTGGAACTACTGCTGCTCTAAATAATCGGACCTTCAGTTTCCGATTAATTCTCGGTGATTTCCAAATCCTGGAAAGCCTATTCAAGGCTGTCCATGCCTTTCCCTTACGTATTCGAAGGTCCTCACCTGACTTCCGGATCCATGATCCCAGGTAACAGAAGTCGTCCACATGCTCAAGCATACCATCCTTTGAGCTTATGCTCATCCGATCAGAGACTTGCTGAGGACTTTCAAAGTTAACAGTCAGAATTTTGGTCTTTCTGGAGTTAATAAAAAGACCAACACTAGAAGCAGCATGTTCTAATGAGCTGAGGAGCCGTTGGGCTCCCTCTAATGATTCTGAGAGTACTCCTAAGTCATCAGCAAAGTCTAGATCAGTTAGGTACTTGGCAGGATTTCCTCGACTTCTGGAGCCAGTAGGTGGAGTTATCATCACCCCATCATCATTATGATGATCTAAGGACATGCGTAGAACATAGTCAACCACAATAATGAACAAGAATGGTGCAAGTGTGTCTCCTTGGAGGACGCCCCATAACACTTCAAATGGTTCTGTGTCACCATCAACAGTAGACACAAATGTTGTCGAACCATCGTATACTGATCTGATTGCTGCAATAATTTCATCAGGAATCCCATATAATGAAAGTATGCTGAACATACGTGAGCGAGAGACTGAATCAAAGGCCTTGAAGAAGTCAACAAAGATAACAGCCAGATGCCTGTCTTTCTTTTTTGATAATTCTTCAATTATCCTTCTAAGTGCCAAAATGGGCTCCATGGTCCCACGACCTTTACGGAACCCATTCTGATTTCCACGGAGCAGTCTCTCAATGGGATCCCTGATGCGATTTAATAGAATCCTATTGTATAGCTTTGCAGCAATCGAGATCAATGAGATTCCCCGAAAAGAACCATAGAGTGTTAGGTTGCCCTTCTTGGGAACTGGCACCAACTTATTTGTTTTCATTTCTTGTGGGACTCTTGTTGTTCGGTACATGTCTACTATGATGGGATAGATGAGCTTTAAACACTCAGGTATTTTAAAGACCTCAGGGGGAACACCATCTACTCCACTGGCACGATTGGTCTTAATGCTCTTTGCAGCAGCCTTCACTTCTGCAAAGGAGATATCGCCAATGGGAATATCTGGGAGTACAGACTCAGACACTTTTACTTCTATAAAGTTATCAGGCAATACCCTGTCATTATTGAGGAGCTTTTCAAAGTGGGCTTTCCAACCATTGAGGCGATCGGCTGGTGATTCAGCCTTAACCTTGGTGGTTGGTTGGCTTTTCCGCCCAGTAAGCAGATTGATTGATTTCCATGCCTGGGATGATTGCCTGCTGTCGTCAGCATCATTGATGGCATCAACCTGTTGGTTTATTAGCTCCTGTAGATTAACAGAGTACTGCCTGTTCAGGGACCTAGATGCAGCCTTAACTGCATTCTTGGCCGCTGTAGTCTGTTTGAGTCGGGACTCTTTCTGCGCCTTATGAAGGTCATTTCGGCACTTCTGAATTTTGTTGTCAGTCCAGGGGGCCCTTTTCCTGTTTCGAGGGTATACAGGAACTGTTTCTGCAGCTGCTAACTTAACTGCTTCTGTAAAGGCAGTATAGCCCTCACAGTGATCTGCCGCCTCAGAGGCAAGAGCCTCATACCTGTTGCTCAGCTGTAGTGTGAAGCTGGATCTCACACTTGGCTGTTGCAACAGAGAGGACCAGTCATGCCGCGGCAAGGCAGATTTCGTTGTTCTGCTAGCACGCAGACTAAGTCTTACCTTGGCCACAATAAGGCGGTGATCACTGGAGAAGGGTCGAAGTGTAAATGCATTGCAGTCTTGTATAGAGCTCCTGTATTTCCTACGAAACAGAATATGGTCTATCTGGGACTTGTGACCACTGGGTCCACTATGAGTCCATAGCTTTCCAGTTCGCTTCTTGAACTGGGTTCCAGCCGAAAACAATCCATTTCCAGAGATAAAATCCTGAAGATGGACAGAATTTCGGTTAACACTATTGCTATAGACCCAGGGCGATGTAGGTGATTGATGCAGACTTGCATTAAAGTCTCCCAGGAATGTTAAGAATGCATGCTGATCCACTCCATCAGTAGCTGCTTGTAGATTGTGGTAGAAATTTTCCACCTCCTCTACAGGGGCAACACTAGTTGGAGAGTAGCACACAATCAGAACCACCTTAGGAAACTTCTTAGCCAGTCTTCCAGAACATGAGAAGTGGCAACGGATGATGCGGTTAGAGATTTGGTCTATTTTGTCCAATGCTGCATGTGCAGTTGGATTCATCAATAGACCAATTCCACCATTGCCACTATCATCTGCTGACGCGAGGGCGAGTCGCCAACCGCCCCCCATGTCCTTAATCAGAACCTCATCAGTCTGTCCAGTCTGCATTCGGTGCTCTTGAACACCCACTGCGCTAAGAGAAATTATCTGCCAAGGCAGTCAGCTCACCTTGTCGCATTGGGGACCCGAGTGTTAGGGTGTTTACTGAGGCTAGTCTAGTAACTTGCCTCAGATTCACCAATTGCTTTGTTGGTCGGGGTGGAACATGAGAGTAGCCTCCAACTCCAGAATCCCTCTCCCCATCACAATCTGGCCTCCCTGGTGACCCAGGGTTTGGGCCAGAAAGGTCATCAAGAAAGGGACTCAAAGAATTGTTGGCTGCTCTCTCTCCAGTAGGGGGTGAGACAGGCAGCCGGTCAGGAGTTAACTGACGCCTGTGAGGCCGATTGTGTCCGGTAATTCCACTGGCCTCTAGTGGCCGGACCTCCGCATTGCTAATGTAATCCATAGTGGGGGTTGGGGGGTGCTTTTTTGCCGAGTCAGCTCTCGGGGCAAATACTGCACCCTGGTTTGCCATTCCACAGGGTGGGTGTCGCAATGGAGTCAGATATGAATAAAGCTAGAATAAAAACATGATAAAACAAAATAAAACTGATAGATAGACCTAGATAGAATTTATAACTTCTGAACTTAGATGAACCGAAATTGTTTTGTGTTTAGTTCTTACATCAGTTCATAGTGTTGTATATAGGCCCTAGCACCTACCGGTAGTGCATGTACCAGTGTAGTGTGTAGTGTGTAATGTGGAACTAGAATTTTATTTGTTGCGTAGAAAGTGACTTTAAACCTCTGAACCTGTAAACTGTTAAATGGACCTGCGTTTAGGGTTCAACAGAAGGCACTTTATGGGGCCGAACCGAACCGAACCGAAGCAGGGCCAACTTCGGGCCGAACCGAACCGAATCCGAACCGAAGTTCAGGAAGTTAGCAAGTTATGGTCATAAATTCGTATTTACGTCACTATACTGTCGTCTGACTGGCAGTGGCAGACTGGTACCTATTTGGTCTGCGGACTTAGCGAGAGAGCTATGATTAATTAAAAAAATAAGTACCGGTACTACAAAATAAAATGGCAATATTTACATTACTGTACATTACTAACCTAAACTACTGTATACTTGCTGTGTACATGCACTTAATGTATGCACCACATTTTCACCCGTAGTAAGCCAGCCGTACAGTATTAGTGACATCAAATTTAGAAAACCTCACTAAAAGTACAGGTAGTCTTTGTAATACTATTTATATGAGGTAGTAGGTATATTTGGTATTATGTATCAAAGTTATGATTAATTAAAAAATAGGTACTACTGTACAAAGTAAAAAGGCAATATTTAGCCTAACCTAAACTACTGTTTAATTAAGCTAATTTTGAAACTACCCAAGTAAACTGGAAACAATTAAAACAATAATGCCATTTAAATGGAAGTTCAGTCCAAAATTAAGGGTGTAAACGTGAAGCAGACAGTGGTGTAGACACCTGGTGCAGACAGTGGTGCAGACACTGGTGCAGCGTGCAGACAGTGGTGCAGCGGGCAGACAGTGGTGCAGACACTGGTGCAGACAATGTCTACACCACTGTCTGCACCAGGTGTCTGCACCAGTGTCTGCCTGCACCAGGTGTCTGCACGCTCCACCACTGTCTGCACCAGTGTCTGCACCACTGTCTGCACCAGTGTCTGCACCACTGTCTGCACCACTGTCTGCACCAGGTGTCTGCACCACTGTCTGCACTACTGTCTGCACCAGCTGTCTGCACCAGCTGTCTGCACCACTGCCTGCACCACTGTCTGCACCACCGTCTGCACCACTGTCTGCACAACTGTCCGCACCAGGTGTCTGCACCACTGTCTGCACCAGGTGTCTGAACCAATGTCTGCACCACTGTCTGCACCAGTGTCTGCACCAGGTGTCTGCACCACTGTCTGCTCTGCACCAGTGTCTGCTTAACGTTTACACACCCCAAAATTAATTAGTACAACGATGGACAGATTGATTAGTCTTACTGTCTTCTGGTCTTGGCTCAATCAGTCAATGTAATACTTGGAATATTTAGCAAAGTTTGCTCCGGGCTTCTGCAGTATCAATTACAGAAGCCGAACCGAACCGAAATTGCCAAACTTCTGCCCGAACCGAACCGAAGCCGAAGCTTCTGTTGAGCCCTACCTGCGTTACGTTACGGTATTTCAGTATTTATGATCTTGATATATTTCCAACTGTCCAATGAATGAAAATGCTGCCGAAGTAATTTACGGAATCTATTACAGTTGACAGTATATCACTGTATCAGTCTGTCAGTATATATTGTATATTATGTATTAACAGTAGAAGCTTTCCTTTCCGCACTGACAACGGTCTGACGGTATACTGTTATGCCGTAGTATTCTAGATTAGGGCTTGATGGAATATTGTATAGATTGAGTAGGCCTAGGTCATGAGTGAGTACCAACCTTTACAGCATTAGTTTACTACGAGCAGACGAGTACGAGGAGTTTTAACTATCGGTGCGGTAGCCTACAGCCTACCGGTAAGCTGGTAAGTGCACCTCTCTGACTCTTGTTAGCCTAATTATAAACTTACTCAATTGATTCGACTTACCGGTATATCTGCTGATCTGTATATACAGATATAGGAGGATGACTTGGAGATTTCCGTGGTCCGACTCAATAAAGAAACGCGCTTGTCGCTACCTACTCCACCATTATATCGGCTCGTTCCTTAAAGAGAAACTCACCCTCGACCAACTCAGTATCAATCTATTCGACGGGGTTGGTTCCGTGGAGAACGTGGCTCTCGATGTGTGGGCCTTAAACTCGATTCTTCGGGAGGCCAGCGCCCCGTTCGAGGTACTGGAGGGAAATGTCAGCGTTATATCGATAACGGTACCATGGAGCAATCTGCTCACATCGAGCACGCTGCTCGAGATTAAAGGCGTCAACCTCACCATACAACCGAAATTCGAGTACGAAAACTCAAATCTCTTGGACTCATTATGGGGGACTTGGAGTATGACGTCATCGATGCAGTTAGCCAAGGAGTGTCTGCGGGGTCACCACGACATAGCGGCAACCGTCGCACAGACTACCCAGGGTTTCGATGGACTCGACCTATTCGCTAAAGCGATCGCCTCGGTGCTCGTCCGACTGAGGGTGGTGGTTTCGGACACGGTGATTAAACTCGATCACTTCTCGGACACGTTCGCGTCCGGGGTTCACATCGCCGTCAGGAATCTCGAGTACTTCGACGAATCCGCTAAGGACGTTGTTAATGAAGTCGATAGTCTACCGGATACTCTTATATACGCCGCGTTTTCTACCAAGACTATACTCTGCCGCGACGTCTCCTTGCATACCTACCGCGTAGAGAAGGACGCCTCTAGTTTCTGCTTCGAAGAACCCACTCCTGAATCGATGCGCCCTCTAGCGGTGGTTAACGGACAAGTCGAGTGTCAACTAAAGATGAAAGTCCAGGAAGGGATCCCGGGTTGGAAGGTTGACGGGGAGCTGTTTCTCGACTCCTTTAGAATTGGCGTCGCCCCTAACCAGATCGCTACGCTCGTTTCCCTCGCGAACAGTTTTATGCGTCCGACCGACGGCAGGAGTCCCGCTCGACGCGTCTCTAAGCAACACCCAATCGCGGCGCATCTGGACACCGAGCTGCACCTAGCTGCGGGGTTGGGGGCCCAACCGACGGCCCCCGAGGGGTGGCTGCCTACCCCGGTCGACGGCGACGACTTCTACTCTCTGACGGCGCACTCGGTGACCGGCTCTGTGATCTCGTCGGTCTCCGAGAGCTCCGCCTCATTGCGCCCGTCCTCCACCGCGCTCGCCTACCGACTCTCCGGCTTATCTTCCGACCCGGCGGCCTCCGGCGTCCGGTTTATCCTCCGGTTCCGTTCGCTGGTTCTCCTCCTCCTGCAGGACGAGCCGACCGACTCGCGATGGTTCGACGCGCTTGCCGCCGCCCCGTTAGGCCCACGGAACGCCGCCCCGCTGCTCGCCGGACTCACGGGTCGGGATCACTTCCAGTTGCTGTGCAACCCCATCGCTATAGAGACGGTGTGGCGCCGTTGCGAGGGCCGCTCCTCCAGACAGACGGAGGTGAGTCTCGGCGACGTCGGCCTCCACGAATGGCTCTACCCCGACGGTAAACCCAACCGACTCGACATCCTCGTCTTCCCGAATCGTTCCCAGGCTAACTTCTCCCTCTCCAACCAGCCCTGCTGCACTATATCCTACAAGGAGTTTATCTCCTGGTCTAACAGCTGTTTGCTCTCGGCGATCGAGGTCACCCTCCAGTCCCTACGCGTACAGCTGGATGTATCGATGTACGATCGCTTGGCTAACATCCTCGAACCCTTCCGTCCCGCTCCCTCGTCCGCCAACTACACCGGGTTGCCGTCCTTCGATATTCACGATCATTTCGCCAACTTGATCGACGATTCTTTTATCTCGGATAATTGGCAGGTCTCCTTCACATGCGAGGCGACGTCATTGGAACTCCTGGTGAGATTATCTATTTATTTGCTTGTATATTACGCTTTTTATTCTCTGTTGACAGATTATTCTTTTATTATTAATATTTTTTACAATGTCACACAAGCGCTCATCATATCACACGTTCATCTTTTAAATATTAGCCCTTTACCGCATACTCATGTTCAGAGACAACATTGCTAGAAAGGTTTTTACACATTGATATTTTGCTTAATAGATAATCTGTAATACCTCATGCGAAAGCTGATTGGATATTCTACACGGTAGAACCATCCAATGAAATGTAGGATAGTATCTTACCTATCTAAATCCTTCCAATTACTCAGGTTACGAAATGTTGGGCCGATCTATACAACTGCTTTAACATTTTTCAAACTTTTCAAGGGGGGGGGGGGGGGGTCGTAGTATTGGTATGTTTAACGGCTTTACGCATTGACAAAATATTGGACATTAATTTGTTAAATAAATGAAACGGTATAGTAGTATTTTTATTTTACGCTGATTCAGAATCTGAATTCATTTTTCCGATACAAAGTTTCGTTATCGAGTTATTCGAAAATTTCAATCCACAGTTGAAAGTTTGTAATTTTTTGCCGCACACCTTACAACACCAAAAATTATAATGAAAATTAATAATTTTGCTAATATTTTGCTATTTTCGGAATCAGTAATACCACTCTGTGGGCCAAAAAATTAAGTAAATACACTAATGGTGCAGACATCTGATCCAGACACATGGTACAGAGTACAGACAGACATTGGTGCAGACACTGGTGCAGACACCTGGTGCAGACACTGGTGCAGACAGCAAACAGTATTTTTAAACCAGACATGGTACAGTGTAATCATATCACCCATCGGTGCCTCGTCGCATGTTTGAAGAGTTAACAGTGACACGTTATTCTAACCAAAAAAATAAACGAAACTCAATAGGTTACAGTTTGTACCAGTAGTTTCACACTTTTGATAAAAACCGAAAGAGGTCTGTCAATCATTGATGAAATTCAATCATCATCAAATCAATTATTTGCCAACAAGTCATACTAACGACTGAGCATGTACTGATTCATGCTCTATATTATTAGTTAGTGAGTGTATCCCCAGCATGATGCAATAACTTGATTACATCGTTTTATTAAAGCATTGACTCCAGTAAAGGTAAAGTTGCAGGACATTGCTATCACCATGAGGACCAGCCAGTACATAATATTGTGCTTTGGCAGCCTCATGGAGTGAATAAGCATGGTGGACAGCCCATGAAATCTTGAGACGCAACTTAAAGGACACTGGCCTTGAAGATGCGGATGATCTAGAAAATGTCATGGGTGATAGGGAGTTGTGGCGGCGCAATTTTGTCGACAAGCCGGCACAGCATTCATAAGAATGCAGCTGCAATGCAGCATGCCGATCCTAGTAGTCCAGTAAAGGTAAACAAATTAAACATACTCTGTCTAAAGTACGTAATGTAGGCCAGGCCTATAGCAATCAAACACTCACGATGATATACGAATGATAAAAATATAATATAATAATAGTATCTAGTGGTCCTTGTTTTGTGCCGTGCACTTTGGTATTTTAGTATTTTCACCAGGTGTCTGCACCAGTGTCTGTACCAGGTGTCTGTACCAGTGTCTGCACAAGGTGTCTGCACCAGTGTCTGCACAAGGTGTCTGCACCACCACCAATGTCTACACCAGATGTCTGCACCAGTGTCTGCACCAGTGTCTGCACCAGTGTCTGTACTAGGTGTCTGCACCAGTTGTCTGCACCAGGTATCTGCTCCAGGTCCCAGCACCAGTGTCTGCACCAGAGTCTGCACCAGTGTCTGCACCAGTGTCTGCACCAGTGTCTGCATCAGATGTCTGCACCAGGTATCTGCACCAGATGTCTGCACCAGATGTCTGCACCAGATGTCTGCACCAGATGTCTGCACCAGATGTCTGCACTAGGTGTCTGCACGAGGTGTCTGCACCAGATGTCTGCACCATGTGACTGCACCAGGTGTCTGCTCCAGTGTCTGCACCAAATTAATGCACTAGGTGTCTGCACCAAATTTCTGGACTAGGTATCTGCACGAGGTGTCTGCACCATGTTACTGCACAAGGTGTCAGCACCAGTGTCTACACCAGATGTCTGCACCAGATGTCGGCACTAGGTGTCTGCACGAGGTGTCTGCACCATGTTGCTACACCAGTGTCTACACCAGTGTCTACACCAGATGTCTGCACCAGATGTCTGCAGTCTGCACTAGGTGTCTGCACGAGGTGTCTGCACCATGTTACTGCACCAGTGTCTACACCAGATGTCTGCACTAGGTGTCTGCACCAGGTGTCTGCACGAGGTGTCTGCACCAGATGTCTGCACCATGTGACTGCACCATGTGACTGCACCAGATGTCTGCTCCAGTGTCTGCACCAAATTCCTGCACTAGGTGTCTGCACCAGATGTCTGGACTAGGTATCTGCACGAGGTGTCTGCACCATGTTACTTCACAAGGTGTCAGCACCAGTGTCTGCACCAGATGTCTGCACTAGGTGTCTGGACTATGTATTTGCACGAGGTGTCTGCACCATGTTACTGCACAAGGTGTCAGCACCAGTGTCTACACCAGATGTCTGCACCAGATGTCTGCACCAGATGTCTGCACTAGGTGTCTGCACGAGGTGTCTGCACCATGTTACTACAGCAGTGTCTACACCAGATGTCTGCACCAGATGTCTGCACTAGGTGTCTGCACGAGGTGTCTGCACCAGATGTCTGCACCATGTGACTGCACCAGATGTCTGCTCCAGTGTCTGCACCAGATGTCTGCACTAGGTGTCTGGACTAGGTATCTGCACGAGGTGTCTGCACCATGTTACTGCACCAGTGTCTGCACCAGTGTCTGCACCAGATGTCTGCACTAGGTGTCTGCACCAGTTGTCTGCACCAGGTATCTGCTCCAGGCCCCAGCACCAGTGTCTGCACCAGAGTCTGCACCAGTGTCTGCACCAGTGTCTGCATCAGATGTCTGCACCAGCTGTCTGCACCAGATGTCTGCACCATATGTCTGCACCAGATCTCTGCACCAGATGTCTGCACTAGGTGTCTGCACGAGGTGTCTGCACCGGATGTCTGCACCATGTGACTGCACCAGGTGTCTGCTCCAGTGTCTGCAACAAATTCATGCATAGTGTCTGCACCAGATTTCTGGACTAGGTATCTGCACGAGGTGTCTGCACCATGTTACTGCACAAGGTGTCAGCACCAGTGTCTACTCCAGATGTCTGCACCAGATGTCGGCACTAGGTGTCTGCACGAGGTGTCTGCACCATGTTACTACACCAGTGTCTACACAAGTGTTTACACCAGTGTCTACACCAGTCTCTACACCAGTGTCTACACCAGTGTCTACACCAGATGTCTGCACTAGGTGTCTGCACGAGGTGTCTGCACCATGTTACTGCACCAGTGTCTACACCAGATGTCTGCACTAGGTGTCTGCACCAGGTGTCTGCACGAGGTGTCTGCACCAGATGTCTGCACCATGTGACTGCATCAGATGTCTGCTCCAGTGTCTGCACCAAATTCCTGCACTAGGTGTCTGCACCAGATGTCTGGACTAGGTATCTGCACGAGGTGTCTGCACCATGTTACTGCACAAGGTGTCAGCACCAGTGTCAGCACCAGATGTCTGCATTAGGTGTCTGGACTAGGTATTTGCACGAGGTGTCTGCACCATGTTACTGCACAAGGTGTCAGCACCAGTGTCTACACCAGATGTCTGCACCAGATGTCTGCACTAGGTGTCTGCACGAGGTGTCTGCACGAGGTGACTGCACCATGTTACTACAGCAGTGTCTACACCAGATGTCTGCACCAGATGTCTGCACGAGGTGTCTGCTGCACCAGATGTCTGCACCATGTGACTGCACCAGATGTCTGCTCCAGTGTCTGCACCAGATGTCTGCACGAGGTGTCTGGACTAGGTATCAGTATCAGCCCTCACTAGGTGTCATGTTACTACAGCAGTGTCTACACCAGATGTCTGCACCAGATGTCTGCACGAGGTGTCTGCTGCACCAGATGTCTGCACCATGTGTCTGCACCAGATGTCTGCACGAGGTGTCTGGACTAGGTATTTGCACGAAGTGTCTGCACCATGTTACTGCACAAGGTGTCAGCACCAGTGTCTACACCAGATGTCTGCACCAAATGTCTGCACCAGATGTTTGCACTAGGTGTCTGCACGAGGTGTCTGCACCATGTTACTACAGCAGTGTCTACACCAGATGTCTGCACGAGGTGTCTGCTGCACCAGATGTCTGCACCATGTTACTGCACGAGGTGTCAGCACAAGTGTCTGCACCAGATGTCTGCACTAAGGTTCTGCACGAGGTGTCTGCACCATGTTGCTACACCAGATGTCTGCTTACGTTTAAACCCGCTTTTAAAGTAGTAGGAAAAATGTGTCAAAATGTTATTTGCTAAAAAAGGCAAGTTTTCAATCAAGTTTTGTGTTAAAGGCAACTGACCAAACTGAGCAGTGAACACTTAAAGATATAATATTATAGTGATTTAGTCGAATTATTAACTATTATATAAATTAATGCTTTTTATGGCAATATATTAAATTAATATAAATAATAATAGCTTATAAATTTGCTGTCCTGTAGGTTCTGTGCCCGATCCCCTCCTTTCAACCAACCGGTGTCTCTCCTTCCTCCCACAACCACCACAAGGAGCACTTCATCGTCACCCTATCCAACCCCCAACTCCACTCCGATGTGTCCTCCCTAGACACCGCTTACACAGTCTACCTCGAGGTCCACGACGCCAATATCTCCATGGCAACCGGCACGGACTACGTCCATATTGCTCACGCACTCACAGTCAACGAAATATCCGTTCTAGAATGCCAACGCCCCACCATCGTGTTCACTTACAACCGTTGCCAGGGCAGCGTTGCTACGACGACAAGCGCCTGGCAACCGACCTCGACCAGCGTGATGATGCAGTGCGCTACACAACAGCTGCCGTTCTCCCGCCGTAAAGTCGTCCACGACTGCCACGAACTCATATTCCCGGGAAATCGCGAAGAGATCTCGGAATTCATCCGAAACTCATCGCCGAATTCCCGATTCTCGCTGAAGGTTTCCATCCCGCATCTCGTGTTGGCGTTAGGCGATCAGGATTTCTTCGGACTCATTTACAACCGGCTGTTTAACTCTTTGTTTATGTGGTCTCCTAGGCAACCCGAGACGGACACGCCCCAGAGTTCCGGCGTCTCGCGGCTGACCATCAACCCGCTGCGAGGCGGCGACTCGTTCGCTCCGTGCGTCGGTTCCCTCGTACGGGACGACGACGACGAGGAATCCTCGATGTTCGCCGACGACTTCCACGCATCCCCCCCGTCCCGCAACCTCAGCTACCTCTCCTTCCATCTCGAGTGCGGCAAACTCGACGCCTCGCTGACGTCATCGCGTTGCCAGGCATACAGCGAGTCACTTACAATCTCGGCGCGGGCGCAACTCGCGGAACTGTTCGTTGTCACCGAATATCGGGGCTCGCCGGACCTCGGCTACGTCTGCTTCGCCTCGGACCGCTCCGAAGTGCAGACGACCTCCGAGGACGGGACAACCCTCGACGTGATCCGCTCCATACCCCCCATGTTCCCGATGAAGAAACCCCACAACTTCTACCCCAACTCGGTCCCGATGCTCAGCATTGTCGTGCAGCTCAACGACGACGCCTTCCAACGCGTCCGGGAGGTCCTCACCTCGGTCTCCCTCACCGGGGCCCTCATCCACTACGACTACCTCCTCCCCGACCATTGGTTCCTCCGTTTCGTCCGTTTCCTCGGCGTCCAGGACGTCGAGGTCTCCGGGTACCGCCCCTACGAGGTCGTCAACCTCCTCCACACCCACATCTGCACCTGCATCCTCGACGCCGACTTCCCCGAGATCCCCGTCAAGGGCTTCCTCTCCGTGGACCAGTTCTCCCTATCCAGCACGGTTCTTACCGAATCCCCGATACTCAACCTTCACTGCGTTCTTGAAGAAGCCAACTTATTTCTTCTGGATAAACGTATTGATGACGTCGACGAAGACGATTATATGACGTCACTTCCGGGCGGCTATTACCACGACTCGCCTCGTTACTCCGCCCCGCCAACCCGTCGATTCCAGCCTTCCAACCTCGTCCACTGCGCCCATATCGGGTTGTTAGCGATTTCCGCTAAACTCACGGACGACCCCGCCAGCCGAGGTAGCGCCTCTAACAGCGGGGAAGGGAACTCCGTCCCGGTGAGTCCCTCTAGCGGCGGCCCCGGGAACGTGTCCGTCCGTCTCTCTTGTGACTCGTTGCGACTCGACACGTGCGCCGACTCCGCTGGCTACGTCGCCTCGCTGCTGTCCCGCGCGATGGACGCCCCGAACGCGTCGGACACCCCGAGCTCCGACGTCGGACAGCAGGATGGTCCGACGCCCCCATCGCCCCGGGGTATCGATCGGGAACTCATGGAGAGCTGTCTGCGGGAGGATATCGTCGAGACGGCGCCTCTGCCGGCGGTCTCCCGTAGCGTGAGCTCGAGTTCCGGCGAGGAATCCTTCTGTTTCGTCGACGAACCCGGGATCGGACTCTACCCGAAGGACGGCGAATCCTACGTGAAGCCCCTCGTGGAGGAACTCCACATCGTCGATAACTTCTACTCCCCGTCGGCGGCGGTTAGCGACGTACTCACAACCCCATCGCAATATCCAACCCCGATAAATAAATTCCTTGTAAAGGAATTCTCTCTAAACTGGAATATCTATGCCGGAAACGATTTCCAAGAAAATAAAACTGAAAAGGAAAATTTATTTAAAACTAAAATAAATTATAATTGTAAGTCTAAAAGGAATTTATCTAACAGTATGGAGATTTCTATGCATAAAATAAAGTGTAACTACGAGGATTACGGCGTCGATTCGGTAGAATCTCTTCGTTTGGTTCTCGCCGTTCAAGATTTCGAGATTCGGGACAAACTCTCCAGCAGTTCCTTCAACAAGTTCCTATATTACTACACGACGGATTCGCGGCCGAGACGGGTTAATTCCAACGCGGCGTCGCTTAAGGTGCTGGTCTCGCGACGCCCGCGGGGTACCGAGCGTAGCGAGCCTGACGAGGCGCGAGTTCGCGTGTCGCTCGCGCCGCTCCGGTTCAACATCGACCAGGACGCGTTGACTTTCCTTCGGGACTTTGGCGTCGGAGTTTCCGCGTTCGTCGCCGCCTCTCCGAAGGCGCGCGGTCCCCGCTTGAAGCGTGTCACGTTCGCGGGGTCCGGGGTACGACGCGACTCGGTCGGATCCGACTCCGGCTCCGTTAGTTTCTACGCGGAGTCGGTCGATTGGGAAGCAGCGAATGTGGAGGATCGCGAGGATTCCTCTACGAGCGATTCTGAGCCGTCGTCGGACCAAACCGAAAGGACTGGCGGCGTCTCTAGCTCCAGCGAAGGGGCTATTTTTATAACCGATTTCCTTTTCTCTCCAAAGGTAGTTCCTTATTCATCGCTAACGATAATAGTGACTTTTAACTAAAACCTCGAAAAGTTCCGTTCAAATTAATTATATTAATTCCACGACTCCACGTGGAATTATGTGAACGTTATAAGTTTACTGAGGCAAATAAAATGATTTTAAGTTGATAGTTGCATTTTACATGTTACATTTTACACGCCTATGGGGCTAACAGTGGCGTCCCCCCTACCTTGTAGTTAATTGCCTTCAGGTTGCCCATTTTATGTTCACCGATCACTTCTCTTTATTTGTATCCTTTTAAATCCACCTCTATTATCCACTGCCACTAGGAAGTTGAAGGGTCAAACGTTTTTGTCCCCCATTATTCTTATAATTGAAATTAATAATTAATTTTATAAATTAATTATTATAAAACAATTACCATTATTCTTATATTAAAAATATAATGTGTCAATTAAGAGTTAAGACACAATATACCCGGACATGGAGTACTCTGTTTAACTGTATTTACCGCAAATGAATATTGTATGAACAGTTACTGAGGAACAATGTATAGAATTCGTAATATTGGATTGTTATTTCATTATTATGACAATCAAGGCCATTTTTATAACAAGACCAGGAATTAAAAATGGCTGCGTAGCCTAAAACTTAAATATGGTAAATTAATGAAGTTTGTTTAACCCCATTTATGTACCTAACTAGCTATCTATTTCTACTATTTTCGGATGCCTGTTGTGCAATTGTTTTGTGCACCAACAACTTGGCGAGTCTTCAAGTTTCTTTTAAATGTTAGATAAGATTTGAAAACTTATAAATAATCACAAACAAAAATCAACAAATGTTTTATTTAAATATAATTTTTGTTGTTTTATTTGTTGCCCAGATATCGATGACTATTGATTTGTTTGTATCTTTAAGGTTCCCATCCGTTTGGATTACTACGGTAAACACATTGACAGCGAACCAAACGGCCTCATTACTGGACTATTAGTTGGTCTAACTCAACTCAATAACTCCGAACTTATACTTAACGAACTCCGCTGTCGCCATGGTATACTGGGTTTCCAACGACTCGTTAGCTACGCCGTAGACGAATGGTTCCACGATATTAAAACCCGTCAGATTCCCGGTCTAATAAAGGGAGTCGGTCCCATGCATACTGTCCTACAGTTGTTCAGGTTGGTAGTGCGCTACGCTGGTAAAACCGAGTCTCACCCGGTAGAAACGTTCTGTACATTGTTTCTACAAGAATCATTAATCTACACAAAATATATTTTCGTTACACTCGTTATTGATTTTCTATTCGTTATCGATTCTGTATTCGTTACAGCGGTATTCGTGATCTCATCGTTATTCCTGTTGAACAATACCAGAAGGACGGTCGCCTAGTAACCGGGTTACAACGGGGAGCCACCGCCTTTTCTACGTCCACTGCGGTTGCGTTGCTCGATATTACTGGACACGCACTCTCTATCATACAGACTGCAGGTAATAACTGTTGAGTGTAAAGTATACATTAGGGGGGGGGGGGGGGGGGGGGGGATGTTCTCTGTACTGGCTTGGAAAACTACATTTGAAATTGAAATGCATACTGCACCAAATAGAAAGTAGATGGAGAATAAGTAGAAAAAAGTGTAAGATACATTTTGGGTGGATTATATTGAATTGGAATATATTTAAAAATTTATTTTTGACGCCCTTTAGCGGCCAGAGCCAAAATTGACATTTTTGACTTAAAATGCATCTCCTTGTGCTTTATATTTAGAAATTGTAACCTTTTCTTTGGAATCAGCATGGCCGATTACGTAAAAAAATCCGAGCAGAATTTTTGTTTTGTACTTTTCAAGGAAAAGGCCGCTATTTTTCAAAATAATTTTCAAAAAAAGCAGTTTTTTTTTCGTAAAAAATGTTATAACAGATGAACATTTCTGATTCGCTGATTTCAGTTCACGACGAGGCCGAATTTGAATACTGACATCAGAATTGAAGTCACGGACCAAGAAACCCATATAGGAAATTTTTTAGATAGTAGAGTATGTTATCTATTATTTTGGAGACTTACTGACGGACAGACCGACAGTATAACGGACAGACAGCCATATCTCGAGAAATACCGGTAAGACACATATTGCTAAACGGTTTCCATATTTGGACCCCCCCCCCCCCCCCCCCCCCCCCCCTCCCTTAATAAAGGGTAACTAACTGTTGATCCTTACGGGGTTTGCTGCCGAACCAAGGTATACTAGTGAATGGAACGATGTGATGATAATTTACATGACTGTACAGTTTCTTGCAGCAATTAGCATAAATCTTTCGAATAAATTGCAAAAATAACGAAACAGCAAATTTAAAAATACTCGCGAAAGCCCTTTAATATTTTATATTAGTTATAATTTCTTAAATTTTGTAATGAATCGAGGGGGGGGGGGGGGGGGGGGGCGTCGAGGAAGGTTTATACGGAGTTTGATTTTAATTTCATTATATTTAAATTAACTATGTATTCCTTAATGAAAATCGATAATTTTAACTATAAATTTAAACGCCGCTAAAATTTACTGCTAATCTTCGGCAAAACTAATTCAGTATTTCATTTTTTTCTGAAATATTTTTCGCTGGCGCTCGGTAAGTAAAATGTCTCTCTACTATTACTGCTTACATAGTTACTGCGATTCAAATTATTGTACTTTTAAACTCCTAATGCTACCTTACTCAATGTTAAATAATTTTATGTTCTCGAATATTTATTACGTAACTAGGACGCCCTCGGCTTTAAACGAACCTGTTTTACACGACAGATTCCAAGAAACAGATGGGATTAGAAGATGCAAACAAAGAATGACTTTCATCAACAACAAAAAATCTGGCGCCACAAAAATTATACAGTCTTCTGCGCAACCAGAACTCATGTAGAGTTTGTTATTAAAATTTTTGCGTACCTGCTTGAGTTTTTTTTGAACAGCTCAACTCCTGACAAAGAACTACCCTGGCCTATTAATAGACAGGTTCGTTATAAGCTGTGATTCGTTGAGAAAGTAATAAGATTAACACTGATCTGTAGCACATTAATTGCAATATCTCGTTAGAAGTTACATACAATTATTAAATATATCAAAAAATCCACGATAGATTAAGGCGTCCTTTAATACTAATATTATTAGTGTTATATAATTATAGTTATTAAGGAAACAGATGTAAAAATTTATATATACACAATACCACTGTAGGGAAATTTAATAATTGGAATTGATTTTTTTTTCATAATTTAAAAATCGCAATAGTCAAAAGTGCTAAAGTTTCGCAGTGCTACAGTCCCTAGTACTACAGTTCGCAGTGCTACAGTCCCTAGTACTACAGTTCGCAGTGCTACAGTCCCTAGTACCACAGTTCGCAGTGCTACAGTCCCTAGTACCACAGTTCGCAGTGCTACAGTCCCTAGTACTACAGTTCGCAGTGCTACAGTCCCTAGTACTACTGTACAGTTCGCAGTGCTACAGTCCCTAGTACTACAGTTCGCAGTGCTACAGTCCCTCCCTAGTACTACAGTTCGCAGTGCTGCAGTCCCTAGTACTACAGTTCGCAGTGCTACAGTCCCTAGTACTACAGTTCGCAGTGCCACAGTCCCTAGTACCACAGTTCGCAGTGCTACAGTCCCTAGTACTACAGTTCGCAGTGCTACAGTCCCTAGTACCACAGTTCGCAGTGCTACAGTCCCTAGTACTACAGTTCGCAGTGCTACAGTCCCTAGTACTACAGTTCGCAGTGCTACAGTCCCTAGTACTACAGTTCGCAGTGCTACAGTCCCTAGTACTACAGTTCGCAGTGCTACAGTCCCTAGTACTACAGTTCGCAGTGCTACAGTCCCTCCCTAGTACTACAGTTCGCAGTGCTACAGTCCCTAGTACTACAGTTCGCAGTGCTACAGTCCCTAGTACTACAGTTCGCAGTGCTACAGTCCCTAGTACTACAGTTCGCAGTGCTACAGTCCCTAGTACTACAGTTCGCAGTGCTACAGTCCCTAGTACTACAGTTCGCAGTGCTACAGTCCGTAGTACTACAGTTCGCAGTGCTACAGTCCCTAGTACTACAGTTCGCAGTGCTACAGTGCCTGGTCATACAGTTGCTAGTGATACAGTCCCTAGTACTACAGTTCGCAGTGCTACAGTGCCTGGTCCTACAGTTGCTAGTGATACAGTCCCTAGTACTACAGTTCGCAGTGCTACAGTGCCTGGTCCTACAGTTGCTAGTGATACAGTCCCTAGTACTACAGTTCGCAGTGCTACAGTGCCTGGTCCTACAGTTGCTAGTGATACAGTCCCTAGTACTACAGTTCGCAGTGCTACAGTCCGTAGTACTACAGTTCGCAGTGCTACAGTCCCTAGTACTACAGTTCGCAGTGCTACAGTGCCTGGTCATACAGTTGCTAGTGATACAGTCTAGTGTTTCTACGGGATCCCGATCCCGAAAATCGGGCTCCCGATGGAAAATCCCGATCCGGATGTAAAAATATTGGGATTTTTTAGGATTTGCTATATCTGAATTTATATGCCCTGAAGCTTAAAATTTGTAAAATTGTATAGAAATGTAGGCCTACATATTTTCCCAATAATACAAATAAAAATTTTTGTCAAAAACAAAAATAATGAATATTAAAGTAAAAGTATAGGTAACTGGTTTTTCTTTTACATCTGCCTACAGTGCTACAGAGCATGGACTTCTAGAATGCTATTTATACCATATGTTATTTATTATCTAAATATCTATGTTATTTATTTATGGTATAAATTAATATTCTAGAAGTCCATGTACAGAGACATACATGAATGTCTATATTATAAATAATAGAAACACTGTTGCTATGATTTTTATTGAATGAGATAAACATTGTTATGTGGCAGCTGGTTTCACTGTGTCAAGTACAATGCACCAACCAACCAGACACTGTATAACATTGGAGGTGTCTCATTGGTTCCCCCTAGCTTGACACTAGAACAAAGCCCCCTCCGCTTTGCAGGACATTGCTTTCGCCGTGGGACCAGCCAGTGCATAATCTTGTACTTTGGAAGCCTCATTGAGTGAATAAGCATGGTGGACAGCCCATGACTTTCTTGAGACGCATCTTAAAGGACACTGGCCTTGAAGATGCGGATGATCTAGCAAATGTCATGGGTGATAGGGAATTGTGGCGACGCAATTTTGTCGATAAGCCGGCACAGCATTCTTGAAAATGCAGCTGCAATGCAGCATGCCGATTCTAGTAGTAGTAGTACCTAGTGCTACAGTTTGTTGCTAGTGATGTAGTCCTCAGTGCTACTAACATCACCTATTGCTACAGTCCGCTGTTTTACAGTCCCTACAGTTGCTAGTGATACTGCAGTCCTCAATGCTACAGTCCCTCGCTAGTGCCACAGTACCAAGTGCTGCATTCCCTAGTATTACCAAGTCCTAGTGCCTAGTCACTTAGTAGTGCTATTATGTGTTGTATTCGATGTGGGTAATGAGGATAAGTCAGTCATCTTGAAATCCTTCTACTACTGGTTGTAATCTGACGTAACTTTTGATTAACTGTTTTTCAATTTTAGATAAGGTTATTTCAATTCAAATTAAAATTATAATCCTTATGAATTTTCTAAACTATGTCCCAAATACGATGATACATATTTTAATGTAAAGCTTCGTATTTATAAGACATATTAATAACAATATAACTTACACTTACTATAAATTATTTAATTTACTATATTAATAAAGGTGTTTCTTATGTTAATTTACGCGAGCGAAGCGAGACTTCGAAATTCTTTTAGAATGCCTTCCAGTGAAGGTATATAATATAAACTGTCTTCAATGTAAATAATATATTAGCTTCTGCAGAATTTTACGCTCTTTTAAACGGTACACCATGTTCTGGAATATAGTGTCTTTATTCAGGCACATGCCCCCCCACTCCCCCCCCCCCCAAATTTTTCTACAAATCTTAATGAGATTGCATGAAATTTGAAACAGAGATAGTTTCATCTACCTCCTCTTTGCTGGGTGAGCCAGAATTTTATTTTTGCTTTCAATCTTTAGCTACAAGCGTTTAAAAAAGTGTCTCCTGCGAAATGTTACCAGTTACACCTCAGTTATTCTTCATCCTTCTCTAGTGATTTGTTGGTAATATTAGAAAGCTGGCTGTGCAAAGATTCCAAATATGTAACGCAATCTGAATTTCGTCGTAAAATAGCTGAGATATGAGCATTTAAAATTTGCATGGTTTAGCTTATGAGTAAGGCCATTTTATTATATTTAATAAATACATCAAACTAACCTCATTACCCTAACCTAATACATCATATTCTGGAACATTTTGTTAATGCAAAAGTAGCTACGTAATTGCAGAGATATTGCAGTGTTGCCAAGCTACGTATGGGATAAACAATAATGTTCCATAATTGGTCCAAATTTCTTGAAACCAACTTTTTTGGACTCAGCATGATCGACTCGACAAAAGTTATCATATAGAATTTTTAATTAGCCATTTTTATTTTAATTAATTAATTAAATTAATTAATTATCATATTTTTAATTAAAATTGGCTAATTATAAAAAATGGAAATATTTATCAAAATTCCATAAGATAACTTTTAAAGAGCTTCCAAAGCTCGTTCGAATGAGCCATAAAAGAAGAAAATTGGTTGAAAAATGACTGAGGAGTAGTAATTTGAAAATGAAAAATGTCATTCCGAGAAAATGCCCTTCAAAGTTTAAACCGTCCCGCCAAAATTGGCTGTCTGCATTCTGGTTGGTTAATTATTTCGGGCACGAAGGATGCACACCAACGAGCTAAAATGTTCATTACGGGGGTTTTCGGGGTCGGTTTTAATTTTTGGTGGAATCTAGTCTATTTGTCTGTATGTCGGTTTTCTGTCTTTCTTACAATTTGACGGACAGACCGTCATACGGAAAAACAGTGATAACTCGAGAACTGAAAGAGGTCTCACTAAGCGGTTTTCAGATTTGTAATCCTCATTAAATTCTGCTCTAGGTGAAACAAAGAAACAACAATTTGAAAATTTTACCTGAGGGGGGGTATACCCCCCCCCCCCCCCCCCCCTTAACCGTCAAAAAATTCGCTTTCATTTCTCTGAATTGGGACATGGAAAAGGCGCACCAGATGGCCTGGGTAGTCTTCTTAAACGATCTGCTGATGGCGCTTAATTGAAGGGAGCAGTTTTTATCTCAGCCTTTCATCTCTTCAGCTATTGTGAACATGCTGATGACCTTACATACTGTCATTTCTTGTTTTTCTCTGAGGGATATATTGAACAGGAAACAATTAAGTTGACAAGTAGTTATTTAGAACCCGTGCCCATTCCCATTAAAGATACGCGAAAGGTTCATCAAATTGAAGTGAAGTGTGGGAAATTCGAGATTCGTGACATGTCATGCTACTGTGGTGACTGTCGTAATCTTATCTGTTCGAGATATCCAGTTCGTACTGTGCCTCAATGGAAGAAAATGAAAACGGGAGTGATGGAGGAGAAACAAATAGGCCTAAAAAGGACATTGCTTTCTCTGATCTTGAACTTGATAAAACTCGCTTTAAGGGATTTGTTTAACATTTTGTTATTGTTGGATATGTTATTGTTAATAGAGGGCCTAATAGGTTTAGTAACTCAATGGAATATAAATGTTAAAATTTCATTTCATTTATGCCTGGGTGGGTGGGTATTCTTATAAACTTTGAATGGGGAAAATCGAGTTAATGGCGCAAAATGACCGCAAACACATGAGTTTAGAGGGTTTAAAAAATTAGTTAAATTTAATTTAAAACATTAGAGGAATTGAGCTGAGCAGGTTATAGCGGCGGTGTTTTCTAACCAAAACAATAACCAAAAAGTATTTTCACTTTCAGTTAATTTGCACTGGAGATCACCTTCTTCACTTGCGGTCAATTTGTACCACTGTCGGGGAAAATCACCCATCCATGGTGGCATTCCCCGGCTTAATGAGTCTTAACGATTCTCTGGATATATAAACTTTGATGTGATTATTTAACAACGAATGATGATATTATCCAATCAGAACACAGGGAATTGTATAGAGTTTGGAATTATTTACTGGCTTCTCGACCGTAGCAAAGTCCAAACAAAGTAGAGTTTGACTGCAATTTTACGCTTTTTTGCCCATAATGTTTTATTGTCAGATTCGCAATCAGTGGAATATATGCAATCAAATGATATATACTTTTACCACTTAAAAAAAAATATTTTGACAGCTACGTTTCGTTTTTTTTTTTACTTTCTGTGGCCGGGACCTTTTACATATTTGGAATCCTTGCATGGTCAGCTTTCCATTGGTACCATCAAACAGCTATAAGGTAGAAGAATAACTGCGGTGTGACTGGTGTAATATCGCTGGAGACACTTTTTTTAAACGCTTGTAGCTAAAGATTGAAAGCAAAAATAAAAATTCTGGCTCACCCACGGGGGAGGAGGGAGGTGAAACTATATCTGTTTCAAATTTCATTACGATTTGTAGAAAAATTTGGGAGGGGGGGGGGGGGGGGGGGTGGCATGTACCAGAATAAAGACACTATATTCCAGGACATGGTGTCTTCACTGAAAAATCTATGTTTTTTCGAATTCGCGCAGATGTTCTGAAAAATTAATACAAGGTAGCGTTGCAATATAATGGTGACCTATAACACCAAAATATACCGGTCATTTTAAGATATAAATTATTGGAAATGATCGAGGAAGTCAAAAGTTACGGCGTGTCTAATGTTTTTGTTTAGTTTTGGCCCCTTTTAGTGATTTTGACCAATGGAGGAAATTTTATTTGCTGCATTCCATTAATGACTCATTTATGTGTCTCTGTGATTTATTATTATTTATTAGTTTATAATTTATATTTTGGGTATAGACAGACAGAGTTTTGGACAGAAACCTATTTAAGGTTTCGGCGAAGTATATTTCGGATGACCAAAATTTTTCAAAGATTCCAGCTTTGTGTGCAAGCCTTTACATATTATTATTATAAGTCAGTGTCACTTTAAAGCGGCAAAAAGCGCAACTTTTATGCGAAATTTCAATGTTGGTCAAACAGGCAAGTATCCTAATACTGATTATGCGCAACTTTAAACGAAATACATTTTTAGTACGTAGCTCCTGAGATACCCAAGGCCGACATGTTTTAGTTTTTATATGTTTTGAAGCAGATAGTGGCGCACATTGACCTCAAGTGATAATAGTGATCTTCAGCGCAAATTGACCGCAAGTGAAATAATGTATAGTTTATTGTTTTGGTTAGAAAATACCGCCACTGTAACCTGCTCCTTTCCCTTAATTTTTTTAATTAAATTAACTAATTTTTCACACCAACTAAAATTTATTTTGCGGTCATTTTGCGCCATTGACTCTTTTGAAGAGACAATATATGTGAGGCAATATGAAAAATACAAATGAAAATACGATTAATAATTATTGTCAATTGTTATTAAAAAAAGGGTATGTTGTGGTGTTTATCAAGAGTGCCGGTTTAAAGTTACAAAATTACAGTGATCTATAATATCGAGAGAAATCCCCGCTCAACAAAAAAATTAATTTGTAAGTTTGCAAATTCGAAATTGACTATTTCAATTAATTCATAGTAGTTTAGATTATTAATTAGAATTGAACTGAATCCCCTTTATTACTATTTCACATATTTCCTAATTCGCAGCCGATGGTATTCACCTAATCGTGGCCTCTGAGAGACAACGACGCCGTTTCCGTAGCAACAAGGCTCAACGACCCCCCATAGACCTGAGGGAGGGGGTCACCTTCGCATACGATACGGTGCGGTACGGGTTCGGGGAAACCGCCTCGTCTATCATGAGGAAAGCCCACCAGGTTGGTGTACCGGTGTATCGGGCAGCTAATACTACCTCGAAAGAATACTACCTGGTGCCTCGGCACTTAGTACTACCGCAGTATATGGTGCTGTATATATGCTACCGTAGTTACTACCGCAGTACAACATCCCAAAGCATCAGGTACTACCGTACTACAACTTTTATAACATCGTAGAACATATCGCCTTCTTTTAGAATGAAATCTGAGCTTGTAAGTTTGAATGGTTGCGGTTTTACTGGCCACTAAACAGTAACCGAGAAGGTTAAAAAAAATTCAAGAATTTTTTAATTTATTTTTGGTTATTTTTTTCATGCTTTTTTTTCAATTTTTTTTTCTTCAATTTTTTTCAAACTGCTATATTATAGCAGTTTCATTAATTACAGGCGCCTTCCCCAATTAATTACTGATTTAAACTTTAAATGCCGTTTTCTCAATAGTTCTTTTTTTACACTAAAATCTGTCCCAGTCACAATTAAAACACGTGAGAGGAAAAATGTAAAAATATAAATACATAGGGTCATGAATATTAGCCATAAATACATAGGGTCATGAATATTAGCCATAAATACATAGGGTCCATGAATATTAGCCATAAATACATAGGGTCATGAATATTAGCCATAAATACTGGTACTTGTTTACACAAATATTCTGCTTATTTTTGGACTGCCATTCCTGGGGGCTTGATTAGTTTTTCATTTTTAATATTTAATAAAAAAAAATTCAATAACTTGTTTAAAAAGTAATTTAAAATATAATTGGTTTACTAAAGTTTTGTGGTGAAAAAATATCTCGATTGTGAAAACCCGTTTATTCCCACGAATTGCGTAGAAATTGTCGGGATTTTCGGTTGTCAATTTTCTCATTTGACAGAGTCATGTCTGTCCGAATAGCTGTCTATCTGTCCGTTAAAATATAGCCTACAGCCGAATAGACTATATATTAATGCCGTCAAACATGAAAACTGAATTATAAAATCAAATCACCAAACATGAAAACCCCCATATCAAAATGTTAGGTATTCTCCTCGTACCCTTAGTTATAACATACTATATAACTCAGATCAGCAAAAAAAAAAAAAAAAAAAAAAAATCACACTGTAAAGGGGCTACTTTGCACTTATACTAAGTATTTAAATTGTCTAGATGAATAATTATTATTCGGAAGATAGTTTTCATTTTGTTGTAAAAGCTTGAAGCCATGTACATTTTCGGTATGAAATTCATATTTCTTCCAGCAAAGAAAAAGATAAAAAAGTAAAAAAAACTTTTCCGGTAGGGTTAATGACCGAAAAATGTAAAATAAGAGGCTAGCTAATGTGACAGATGCATTGCATATCTTCATTTATTAACTATTGACAGTTAACTGACGGGTAGGTTACTTAGTCTCGGAAGTTATTCATTCTTAAGATGAAAATTGAGTGAAGCTAGAACCCCTAATCGAGCAAGGAAGGGTAATAATAAATGATTAATTGTAGTTCAGTTTTATTGTTAAAATTTTGTTACATATTTAATACAGCGCACATATAGACTCATTCGACTAACGAAATTGACACATTTAACATCACGTTTCATACATAATATATTTCAAATGTTTTCACAACAGCTCCCTCCCCCTCCCCGTACAAATTTGTGAACAGTGCCACATGGTGGTTGAGCACACAATTTCGACGTCTATGACAGCCCCCCGTCTTTGTATAACGTGTTGGTGTTCAAACAATGAGATATTCCCCTTACAAGATAATGAGCAAACTAGGTTGCAGAATAAACGTCATTTTGTTTGTATAGCCTTTACATTATTCTTAACACACGTTGTATTATATCAAGTGACCAATGTTCTATCAATTTCTCGTTTGTTTGATATATCGATATGAACTGGAATGGCGACCAGTTACAACTCAGGTGAACAAAAAATCCTAATTTTAGTTCAATTATACTTGACACTCGAAAGCGCGGTAACGATATAACGACATGAGAAGGTATGCGTGCCTACTCACTCGTGAGTTAGCCATGGAAACGTCGCAATAACTCGCGGCTACCTACATCCTCGTGAGCTGCGGGTCCATTGGGTGGTGGTATTCCCACGACGCTTTACGCCTTTTACTTCCGAGTGTTCAGCAGCAGGTGAACCCGCCCACTTCAGCGGATTCCAGTACTTGACCTTATGTGAGGCGTTGGGGGGAGGGGGGGGGGGGGGGGGGGGTGGGGGGGGGGGGGGGGGGGGAGGTGGGTGTTGTCGCTTATCCCAATTCGTCGAATTAATATGTCGTCCCGGTGAATTAACAATGTCGATTATCAATTAAAGGAAATGAGCAGGACTCAGTAACATGTTACTCTATTCAGGGACAGGATACGATGCGATCCCAAACCAATTTTTCATGATACGATAACATACGAATGCGACATTAAGAGAATACGATACGATACGAAAAATCAAAGATGCGATACGGAAAAGTTTCCTATTTTTTTCGTATCGAATTTTAATTTATTTCATTTTTAGAGTTGATAAACAAATGTATTTAATGTGTATCACACTTAGAAAATCATTTATAAT
>JAUCBJ010007698.1:0-87431 GCA_032718475.1 Nemertoderma westbladi
CAGGTTGACACATTGTTACAGAGGGTGGTGGTATACCCTTTTGGGTATTTACTAATTTATCGCGTTCAAGCGCGATACTTTGCTGCACTTCTTGCAACTCTAGCCTACTTTCCCTTACTGTGCCCTTGAATTGCAGGACAGTCTCCTGCATCTGCCCGAGCAGGATATCCATCCCCCGCCGTCTCTCGTCTACCCAATCAACCGCCGAAACGGGATCCGCCAACGTCGTAGCGGGCGGACGAGGGACAACGGGCGACAAATTTGGAATATTTCGCTCGGGGTCCAGGACCTGAACTGTCTCTTGGGCAGTTCTACGGGGCACAGGTAGCTTAGTGCTATGCAGAGGGAATTTAGAAGCAGTTTCAGGGAGCACAGGTGTATCTATCACCGAAGGGGTGATTTCAAGAACAGGCCTAATTATTTCAGGCTCATCCACTATAGTAGGGAGTCTTTCTATTTTAATTATTTGGTCTGTGGGCTCTGTACTACCTAAGTTGGTGTTATTTAGTTGCCTTCTAACAGCTGGAGGCAAATCAGGCAATTTCTGACGGTGGAATGTTCTTTTACGTCTGCTTAGACGAGATCTATTTCCTTTGCCTTCAGTATCGGTGGTATCGCCTTCTTCAGATGATGTATACCCCTGTCTTTTGGGAGTAGATCGCCTCATCATCTGCATATTACTAGCTGTTAACTGTTTATTGAAGTTGTCTTGCCTCTCTTGAAGATTTTCCAACTCTAGTTGGGTTGCCTCTTCAGATGCCCTCCGTTCTGCTTCTGCCACTGCCTCTGCTGTTTTTCTTTCGGCTTCTGCCGCTGCCACTGCTGCTGCCGCTTTCCTTTCCGCTTCGGCCTCTGCCACTGCCACTGCTGCTGCCGCTGCCGCTGCCTTTCTATCCGGTTCTGCCTCTGCCACTGCTGCTGCTGCCTTTCTTTCCGCTTCTGCCTCTGCCACTGCTGCTGCCACTGCTGCTGCCTTTCTATCTTCTATACGTTTTTTCTTTAATTGTTCTTCTTGGTCTCTAGCGATGCGGAGTTGTTCATCGAATTTAGCTTGGTTCGCCGCTAACCTATCCACCTCAATTGCATCCAACACACGCTGGGCTCCTTCACTATTAGGGCTAAGCCCATCTAGTCTTCTCCGCAACTCTTCATCACCTACGAAACGCTGATAGTCTGACAGATATATGTCAATGGCATCCCTCTTATGCGGTTTCTCTGCCGTCGCTTCACTTTCCACTTGGGAAAAAGTAGCGTCTGTTGATTCTCCATGGGTTGAGCGCTCCTCCAACTGAGCTTTCCACTGAGCTGCTCCTTGAACCTGGCGACTCACCCGTTGAAACCAAGTCTTTACGGCAACTTGCAACGACGTGTCTTGTTTTCTTTTAGAAGCCTCCTCAAAGGCGGATAAGATTAGCCTAATCCGCAGAACTCTTTCTCTAACTTGATAAAGCAGCGATCCCTGCTCTTGAGGTCCTTGAGGTTGTTGAAAAAGTTGCTTTTCTATTCGCTCCATAGAGCTGAAGAATCCCTGTGCGTATCCGGCTGCGGACCTCTTCCACACAGCTGGATCGATGGTTTCCTTGGCTACTCCCATCCGGTGTATGTCTTCCCAGGCAGCTTCTGATAAATCAAACGGGAGTCCGGGTCCGGGGAAGTTCCATTGCGACTCGACAATAGACTTCAGTTCTTCACTCGTGTATCCCGCGTAACTATCTCTAGTTGACCGTTGACTTCTCGCCCAATCGATCTGGTGTTCTTCCACCGCGATCAATAACCCAGCGAGCACGGCTGCAGGAAGGATGAGAAGGGGATCCGTATAAACCGCATCCGTCATCTCTGCTCCGCTCTCGGGTGTCAGCTCTACAGTATCCTCACTACTGGAGCTGCTGGGCCGCTGAGGAATAAGTTCTTGACTAGCGGGTTGTTGCTGTTCCGCTGCCTTTTGATCCCGCTTGACCTGAGCTCGAGTGCCTATGATAGACCTACGATGTTGGACCAGCCTAGGTTCTGTTATTACTACTGGAGGGATGACCTTCCTCACAGTGGGAGGTGAACTGGATTTACGACCAGACGGTTGTACGTCTCTATCTGAGTCGCAGATAGTTACATCTAATAAACTGTCTGACAGGTTCTGCTTAGTATCAGACATGACTATGTATACCGTTGAATGTCTACTGCTGTATTACAGTCTGAGTAAGTCTAATAACTCAGTATTAACTGCTAGCCTAGTAATTAATTACCGGTACTGCTACTCAGTGTAGCGTGATATATAATATATTAGAATACCGGTATGCTTATAGTATATATAACTATTATTACAGACTAGGTTTATCACAGAATACCGGTATAATTTTAGCACAAATATATATAAATATATAATAGGCCTATCGGAATACCGGTATACAGCTTACAGTTTATAGTATATATAATTCTGGACTAGAATTAATTACAAGTACCGGTATAATTTCAGCCTAAATTTATAGAAATAAAGATAATAGGCCTATCGTAAATACCGGTATATCAATTATTTTAAATAATTGAATTTCTGAATTTTAGGGTTACTTGGTTACTTTACTTACTTTATTACCGTTATTTGAGCAGTAATCCAACTGATATTGAGACCTAATGGTTGTATGGTAGGCCTACGATTTATAAATCGTTAGATTTGATTTATAATATATATATACCCGTTTTAGTGGGTTTTGTCAATGTTTGAAATAAATGTTATTATTTCTGGGGAGTAATCACTACACAAAGCGGTGCGCTTTCAGTGAAGTGTTACTTATAGACACTAAAACAAATAATTCTAATTTACCTAAGTTACTTAATACTACAAATTACGTACAATTCGGGTGAGATTACAATCTCTAAATAAACACAAAATTTACAAAAAAACACAAAATACGAATTTTTAGGGTAATTTTACAAGAAGTCTACAAACCAGCCTAACAAAGGGTTAGAAAACTGGTTCTTACAACGGACAGGGTACTACGGTATTTGAAATAATAAGTAGTAGTAAATACACTGCGTTGTCTAGATAGGAAAATACCACCGCCTGACGACCTATAGCCGTATCGCTATAGGTTCTACGTTATGTATCACGGAGTGTTCCTACCTAGAAGTTAATAGAGCTAATCGAATGTGCCTATCAACCACTTTACAACACAGATATAATGTCTACAATAATTACTTCGGAAAGTACTGTACACTAAACCCTAAATTAGGTACGAGTACTTGTATAACAGATAATCAGTAGTTAAATATACTTGAACAGCTAAAAGAACCACGGCATCTGCTGGAGTGACCGATGCACAAAAATCACCAGTCTTTACCTACGCCGAGCAGCCCGTGTAGTACCGGGGTTAATTTAACTATAGCGGTATGTATAACAAACACAATTACTGTAGGAACAAACTTAGGGAATGAATGTTGCGGATAATCGCATAAACTCTGAATAATAAATATTACGCTACGCGTACAAACTACTCAAACAAAATACAGACCGAACACTGACAGACTACTATCAAGCCTAAACAAACTACGGTATATGCAGACTCCGAAATGATTAGGGAGTATGCGCTCTAACCCAGTAGTGCGACTTATTCTTTAGTTGGGGGTTTACCTTACAGCGTTCGCTGCCCCTACTGCCTAACCGTACTTAATCGGACAGATGATCTACACACGCGGCAATCCGTTCAGACCTAATAACAGCCAGACAACTATCCAGCCTACAAATTATCTAAATAAAATTATACGCTACCCGTACAGACTTACACAAACAAAGTACAGACTAAACGATGGCAGACTACTCTCAAGCCTAAATAAACTACAGGACATGCAGACTCCGAAATGATTAGGGAGTATGCGCTCTAACCCAGTAGTGCGACTTATTCTTTAGTTGGGGGTTTACCTCACTGCGTTCGCTGCCCCTACTTCCTAATCGTACTTAATCGGACAGGTGATCTACACACACTGCAATCCGTTCGGACTTAACAGCAATCAGACAACAGCTCAGCCTACAAATCGTCTGTACAATCTGATCAGGTTTACACGCCTTCTGTTCAATACTGGCCTACAAACAAATAAAACTGACAGAAATAAGTAAGCTCCAAAAGAAACAAGGGGTGTACAGTCCCTAATCTCTTAAACAGCCTACCGGTATACAACAATCAAATCGAATAATACTAGTGTACTTATACGGCAGTACCGGTTCTAGCGGTTGGGCCTACTGACCTACAGGTGTACTGTTCAGGTTTACCGGTTGACCGGTACTTTCAACTTTATTGCTTACTGCAATAAAGAAGCTATATCCTTTAATGTTCGCGCTTTCAGACCTTTGGCAGTTTAACCCACCAAATTAAGATGTCTTCTAGATATTAAATCAGTTTTTAGTCTATGACAAGTATTTGATTCACTACACTAGTCGAAACCAATCCGTGCGCGACCATTCACCCGCTGGAGATTCCCGGGAGATTGGGTTCGACGGTTTAATTTTATTGCTATGTAAGCCTAATGTATTATTCGACTGACAGTATTATATAATCTCTGACAATATTTTTCACCTTCGGTAATATTAACAGTTCCTTTAGGACGTGGCGCTTTATCTATATAAACAGAGTTATGACTTAAACTACTCACAACGATATGGCTTAATTATAATTCACATATATGGCGCATTCTTTAGGAATTGCTTCTTTAACAGACTCACTCATACACAATGCTGCACAATACTGCACACTAATCTGCCAATCTTCACTGATTTTAGTCACATATAAAAGGAACACAGGCTGACTCATGTAGGGTCTATCAAATAACATTAGATTCACTTCAAACCACTTTAACATAAGTCACAATCGTTTATCTGTAACCCTTCTCTCTTACCTTCGGTATATCAAGAATATTGGGTTTCGGGGTTATCTATCGTTATTCCAAATATAATTATTCATCAACCATGTTATGAAGAACTGACAGTAAATAGCAGTATAAAACAACAACTGAACACTGATTGTTATGAGTTTGCAATGTTTCAGCAGTCAGGATGTATGATCCGTCAGCAGTCCGCAGGTTAAAGGATATATGCCCTTTATAATTAAACCTACTAGTGTAAGACTAAAAACAGTAAAGCACAAAATACTTCCAAGCCGTTCTTTCTTTTGCTCAGGACTGAATGTATACACTGCACATAGGCATTGCGTCATTTCTCGGAAATTTTCTGTACAAGGAGCCACAAAAACGCTCTAATTGGCTGACTGAACTGAGAGACGCCGTAGAACAAAGGAAATCAACACGTATGAATGTCAGCTGTTAACCGTAGTCATAGTAACTACTGTTCAAGAGTAGCTATCACCCCTTTGCGTCACGAATTGCCATAGAATCATAAAATATGCCTTTCACAGTACACATACGGAGGAAATAGGTCTTAGATCCTCTAAAAACACCGATACAGCAATAATACGGTCTCTTACACTTATTAAATCAACTACAGAGTATTTTAATGTAAAAGATAATAAAAATAACGGGGCAATTCAGCAAAGGCTTTTACAGGGTGGGCGCTACTCCTATCTGCTACCCGAAGGTAGGGGTGGGCGCTACTCCTATCTGCTACCCGAAGGTAGGGGTGGGCGCTACTCCTATCTGCTACCCGAAGGTAGGGGTGGGCGCTACTCCTATCTGCTACCCGAAGGTAGGGGTGGGCGCTACTCCTATCTGCTACCCGAAGGTAGGGGTGGGCGCTACTCCTATCTGCTACCCGAAGGTAGGGGTGGGCGCTACTCCTATCTGCTACCCGAAGGTAGGGGTGGGCGCTACTCCTATCTGCTACCCGAAGGTAGGGGTGGGCGCTACTCCTATCTGCTACCCGAAGGTAGGGGGGGGGGGGGGCGCTACTCCTATCTGCTACCCGAAGGTAGGGGTGGGCGCTACTCCTATCTGCTACCCGAAGGTAGGGGTTGGCGCTACTCCTATCTGCTACCCGAAGGTAGGGGTGGGCGCTACTCCTATCTGCTACCCGAAAGTAGGGGTGGGCGCTACTCCTATCTGCTACCCGTAGGTAGGGGTGGGCGCTACTCCTATCTGCTACCCGAAGGTAGGGGTGGGCGCTACTCCTATCTGCTACCCGAAGGTAGGGGTGGGCGCTACTCCTATCTGCTACCCGAAGGTAGGGGTGGGCGCTACTCCTATCTGCTACCCGAAGGTAGGGGTGGGCGCTACTCCTATCTGCTACCCGAAGGTAGGGGTGGGCGCTACTCCTATCTGCTACCCGAAGGTAGGGGTGGGCGCTACTCCTATCTGCTACCCGAAGGTAGGGGTGGGCGCTACTCCTATCTGCTACCCGAAGGTAGGGGTGGGCGCTACTCCTATCTGCTATCCGAAAGTAGGGGTGGGCGCTACTCCTATCTGCTACCCGAAGGTAGGGGTGGGCGCTACTCCTATCTGCTACCCGAAGGTAGGGGTGGGCGCTACTCCTATCTGCTACCCGAAGGTAGAGGTGGGCGCTACTCCTATCTGCTATCCGAAAGTAGGGGTGGGCGCTACTCCTATCTGCTACCCGAAGGTAGGGGTGGGCGTTACAAGATTGCATTGATTTTACATTTTTTCCCAGCGAAAAAAGTAAAATAATATATATTTAGTGGAATTTTTTGAATTTTCTTAAATGTGTTGAAAGAGCTTCGACGTAGAATTAGGTTTGCAAGTTATTTGATACAAATTTGATACAAATTAAATAGGTTTGCAAGTTATTTGAGCAAAATCGTTATTAGAAATTCAGTGTCTGCGCAGCGTACTCAAAAACGGAACTCAATATCTAATATTGGTTTATGTTGTTAAGCTGCTCTCTAGTTACGTAATAAATATTCGAGAACATTAAATTATTTAACATTGAGTAAGGCAGCATCAGGAGTTGAAGAGTACAATAATTGGAATAATAGCAGTAACTATGGAAGCAATATAGTAAAATACTATAGTTCAATTTATTTTGTAACACTATATCGCTCTATGTTTTATTAAAGAATTTAGAACAAAAAAAACAAATTTAAGAATAAAATTACGTATTACATGGGAAAAAAACGTAGAACACCTTTTTTCAATATTCTCTCGACCCCTTTTTATTAACCTCGGTAAGGCTCGGTAAATAAAATACCTCGAGAAAAGTGAAAAAGTTCTATTTTTTTCCAATGAAATAAATAATTATCTTTTGCGGCAAGAAAGGGATATTTTAATAAAACTACCAATTACGACAAACGGCACTTATTCGATATGGGTGACCCAATTTTGAAATTTTACTAAATATACTAAAAACATATAAGCCTAAATCTATTCTATCATCTTATGTTCTAGAACTAATATTTCACTTTCGGACAGTACGATGGTAGCTAGTAATTTTTATTTTGTTTTAGCTAGTATTATTTATTAATAAGTGAAAAAAATTAAATTTAAAAATTTGATATTTTTTTGAAAATGGCTTTAATCATGAGGTTTCTTTGTTCTAGTACAAATATTTTACATTCTGACAATAAGATGGTAGCTTGTAACTTTGATTTTGTGTTTCGACTACTTTTTATTAGCGAGTAAAACAAATAAGAATTATAATTTAACCCTCAATTAAATTTGTGTGGAATAATTTATGGTTGCTATACATTTTCATTTGATAGTCAGGGTAGCTAGTAATTGTTATTTGATAGTCAGGGTAGCTAGTAATTGTTATTTGATAGTCAGGGTAGCTAGAATTAATTTACTAGCTAGTTTTTTTTTATACAAAATATAAATGTTAATACAAACGGAACTCTAGCCAGTTATGGGTGCCATAGTATAACTCGTTTTGTTTTATTCACTGTTATTCAACTATCTCCTGTTTTATTTTATTATGTGCAGTTTTATTTTATGACAGCGGTGTCTTATTTTATGCTTCTATGACAGCGGTGTCTCCACCCAAATAATATAATAATAATAATAATAATAGCCCAAAAATTTATTTTGTTATTTTAAGAACACTAGCTACCATAATAATACAATAATGCAGTAACTAACGTCTCTCAGAAGGTGAACTTTATGTTCTAGACCAAAAAGATTCCACTACACCACGGGGGCTCCTGCATCGTTCCGATTGAATTTGCCTTACGTAGTTAGTAAGCTACCTTTCGGTTGCTATTGAATACAGTCCGCCCTAAAGGATGGATTTAATCTGTATCCTAATACAGTTAGCAGTTATTCCCTGTACTGCAAACGAATCTTATTGTTTATATATTTAAACGTTAAACATCAATGAGATTGTATAAATTATTAAGTAATTTAAACAGGACTTATTATGAACCAACTCTATAGCAAATGGAGCGGAAAAAATGAATTCGCCAACAGCGGGGATTGAACCCGCGTCTCCCGATAAACGTTCAGATATACTGACCACTACACCATGGAGGCTCCTGCATCATTCAGCATTAGTGTGGCCTGGGACCCCATTTTTTGAAAATTTATGGCATCATATTTTGTTGTTAATTTGAATGTATAATATCAAGGAGACTTGTTCTAGAACATTGTAAATTACAAAAAATACAAAGACATATATGTATATATATGTTAAATATATATGAAATAAATAAATATATAATATATATACAATAACATATATATTTATATTTATATTTAATTATTATTATTTTTTTTTTATTATTCATATTTTTTTATTATTTATATTTTTTATTATTTATATAATATAATACAAAACATATATATATATGTTAAATAAAAATAAAATAATAGGAAGGCATTTTAAACAACCATGTTCAGCATGATCCGGTCTCTTAACTTTGTGTCCCTGCTTAATTAAAATGATGACTACTTACGGTTGAACAGATAGGAACATGTTGTTTCTGTGTTTCCAATTAATTTTACTTGCTTGAAGACTACTTACGGTTGAACAGATAGGAACATGTTGTTTCTCTGTTTCCAAATAATTTTACTTGCTTGATATTGGTCTGTCAAAAACATAATTCGTTCAACTCAAAATTATATTTAAGAGACCGGATCATGCTGAACATGGTTGTATAAAATGCCTTCCTATTATTTTATTTTTATTATAATTAGCAACCATGCACTTGACAAATTATCTCATATAGTGTTGCTAAGGAAATGATTGCTTATTTGATCTGGAATGCAATACTATTTTGTTTATTATGTATGTGTGTGTGTTTAGCTGGGTTTTGGTGTAGTTAGTTTGATTAACATGTGTCCTGCACGGGTTAGTGTAGCTGATGAGCCAAATCCCGGCGAAACACATATGCAAAAATGTAACCAATGTGATAATTTTACTTACAGTATTTAAACAGGGTTGCGCTTTGTGTCCCTGCTTAAATAAAACGATGACTACTTACGGTTGAACAGATAGGAACATGTTGTTTCTCTGTTTCCAAATAATTTTACTTGCTTGATATTGGTCTGTCAAAAACATAATTCGTTCAACTCAAAATTATATTTAAGAGACCGGATCATGCTGAACATGGTTGTATAAAATGCCTTCCTATTATTTTATTTTTATTATTTGTTATTATATATATATATATATGTTGAATACATACATAAATTATATAACCGTAGATCTTGTCGCCATGATAGTGAAAAAAAATGGGGCCCCAAACCAGACTAATGCCCATCATTTGATTGATATAATTTTTCCGCTCCATTTGCTATAGAATTGGATCATCCAAAGTCCTGTTTAAATTACTTAATAATAGCAGGTTTTATTTATCCTTAATGTATAATAATATGATTTGAAGTGATTATATTAGGCCTAACAGAATGGCAGAAGATACCCTTCATAATAAGAAAATACCAGAAACTGGTAATTATTGTAAGGCGGACGATAAATTATTACCAGGTAAAAGTAAGCCAATGGATGAGGTGGTTATTACTTTATTCACCATGCTCACATTGGGTGTCATACTCAGGGCGATATTAAAGAACTGCGCTATCCCATACACTGTTATACTTCTCATCTTGGGAGCCATTGTTGGGGTTATTGCCGATGCCACCGATGCCCTTGATTTTTACTTCAAACCTTTGGTTTGTATAAATCCCAACACAATTCTTTATATTTTTCTACCAATACTGATTTTCGAATCGGCATTCGCCCTCGATTTGCATATATTGCGACGAAGTTTCGGACAAGTGATGTTGATGGCGACTCTCGGGTTGGCCTTGGCCACAATAATAACTGGAGTCTTCTGTCAGTTGGCTTTTCCGTATTGGAAAGATTGGCCAAAAGAAAATAAAAAGGGCCACGAGTCATGGTGTATCAGCCTAATGTTTGGATCGTTGCTTAGCGCCACAGACCCTGTGGCTGTTGTCGCCCTTCTCAAAGAACTCGGAGCCTCAAAGGTCTTGGGAACTGTAATAGAAGGGGAATCATTGTTGAACGATGGTGCCGCTATTGTATTTTTTGAGATATTTAAGGATATGGACGAAACACTAGAAGAAGAAAACCCGGCACTTCATATTTTTATATTTGCTGTTAAAATGATGATTGGAACTCCTATTTTCGGATATTTTATGGGACTATTAACTGTATTTGCTCTTAACAGTATTTGTGATGATGGAATTACAGAAATTTTGATAACTATTATATCTGCTTATTTGACGTATTACATAGGTGGCGAATTATTAACACTCTCAGGTGTAATCGCAACTGTGGTTCTGGGGGTTGTTGTAAACGCAAACAAAACTTGTATCACACCATCGGTAGAAAGCTCTTTACATCATTTTTGGGAGATTGCTGTTTACATGGCAAATACACTTGTCTTCATTTTGGCTGGACTTATAATCGCAGTAAGAGGTCGTCCACATGAAGATGAGAAAGTCCAATATGCGATGGATTTGTTGTGGCTGATGGCCCTTTATGGCGTCGTCATTGTAGCGCGATTAATAGTTGTGGTTTCAATGTCTCCCATTTTGGTAAAATGTGGTTACGGCCTACTACTGAATGATGCCATAATTATATGGTGGGGAGGCCTAAGGGGCGCGGTTTCACTGGTACTCAGTCTGGAAGTTCAGCTAGATAAGCTGGATAACCCAGAGTACCAGTCCAAGATAGGGGCAAGAGTTCTGTTTCATTGCGCTGGCATCGTCGCACTAACTCTTTGTGTGAACGCGACTACAGTTGGCCCAATAATGGGCTGCCGAGGAATGAATGTTGTCGAAAAACTCCGTTTGGAAACAATGCAGGTAGCTATTCAAAATATTCAGAAGAAGACGGCTGTTATTTTATATAGACTGAAGCGAAGGACTTTCACTGCCGATGCAAATTGGGAAATTATAGAAAGATTTATCGAGGTTAAGGATCCATATGAAGGTTTGCATGTGGTGGCGGATGGCAGCAGTGACTCATTTGGGGGATACAGAGATACGGTAAAACGTTTCCTCAAAATTCAGAAAACTACATACAAGCGCCAGTATAAAGAGGGTATTCTGGGAGCTACAGCCCTGTACAACTTGCAAGCTCTTTCCGATACTGCTATAGATGATGTACGCCTTGTTGATCCAGCTGATATTGCCACCTTCCTCGTCGTAGGTAAATGGTATCTCAAAATGCAAAAGTATCTAATAGGCGTTGTTTCGTCAACTACTAAACGAATATTGCCGCCCCCAAACAGCAAAGTGTTGTTGTATTTCTATAATATAGTAATTTCTTCATGGTTTGACCACGTTTCCCAAGGTCTTATATTTATGAACATAGTGCCTTGCATCTTGGAAATAATCATAGAACAATCATACGGAAGTGGATGCCAAAACGAAAAGTTGATAATTATTTCCTTACTACTAACCATTGTTAACTACACATTCTTCGCCTTATATTTTTTGGAAGTTGTTTTTCGGCTTATTGGTGAAAGGAAGTATTACTTCAATTCATATTGGAATTACTTAGACATGTTAGTTTTAACTATTTCCTTGATGGATGTGATTGGGGATATTGTCTCAGAATGTGAGGAGGATGTTGGATTGAAAAAAGTGAGCGCAGGTTTTCCTCTGGCACGGATGTTTCGGTTCCTTAAAACGGTTCGTATTATTAGGAGTGTTCGAGGATTGAAAACTGGTGTCATTCACCTTCATAAAGCCCTGTCCAATATAATGAACAATCAACTAAGTATTGGTTTTGATATGGCTCATACGCAATTGGAAGCTGAAAATAACAGCGCCGATAGGCTAAAAGACATCACTGAAGACGAAGATACAATTAATATGATAAGGCAAAACGTTACCGAGAATAGGATCGAACTACAATGTTCACTGGATAGACTTGAGGTAGAATATCCAGGCATTGCTATTTCTTTGAAAACTCGTCAAGCTTCCCGTCTGCTGATCAATGAACAAGAGAAAGTAATAGAGACTTTGTGTAAAGATGGAGCATTAGCTCACTATGAATATGGTATATTGCTCAAGGAGACAGTGCAAGCACGTTTATTCCAATATCAGAAGATACCTCCTAGTTTGGAACCACTCACGGCTACGTTCATCATCGAATCAATACGCTGGTTGCGAGGCAACAAATATTTGTTAAAGCTCATTATCGAAAAAATAGTGAAGAAAAATTATAATATGAATGAATTAATAATGAGTAAATCTCTTCCCGCTAATGGAATATTTATTATAAATAGGGGATTCGTTGACGTTTCAATGAATGAACAAACCCAGAAATGGGGCCAGGTAAAGAGTGTTGGCAGCATCCTTGGAGAACTCGAATTTTTGAATTCTTTGACTGCAGATACAGCTGGCACACAGATATCAGATTATTCAATCATCCCATACAGCACTAAAGCAGTAGCGACCACTGATGCAGAGTTATATCATATAGATGGCGATATTCTGCTAAAGTGTATGCAAAAAGACAAGACCTTTCGTAGTAAGTTGTGGCTGAATTGCGCTATGCGAGAAGGGGGCAGAATTCTACTTGAAACCCAAGGTTATCAAGGATGGAGTGTGGCGACATCAAAAGAATACATGGCATCAATAGAATCAGTGGCGCTGGAAGGATCGAGCTACAATGTGGAAGCCAACATCGGTCATCTGGTACTTATCCATGGAGTTGTAACGGTACAGAAAGCTCGGTATGAGGCACCTTGTTTGATAACTCCAAAAATGGAAACAGTCATTAAATTTGGGACAAAAGACAAAAGCGTGATTAAACTGTTTAAAATTAAAAAACAACAAGAGTTCTTACAACCAACACAAGAGTATGGAAGAGCCTCGACCGACCTTAAATACGAACTTACTTGAAAGAAAATTTGTAGTTATACTTTTGGATATACGAATATATCAGAAATAATATTTATCGATTTACAACTATCATAAGTTCATAAAATAATATTATAATCACACTTATTTAATACAATAAATTCATATATAATATGCGTCTCAATTAGTTTTTAAACGTTGCAAGAATATTACTGAATGTCGACTCCCGCTGTTGCCCGGATTCGAACTGCGGACCTCCCACAAACCATATGATAGCCCTTCCACTTAGCTACCCAACCTCAGCTGAAGAGTAAACCAGTTACACTAACTTGCACTGTGACTCACTTTATAATATTTGAATGTAGATTAACGATAACGCCAAACTCTCCGACAACCTTGTCTAAAGTTATTCTACTTGGTAGTTTGACGCGAGCCATAAAGTAAAAAAAATAAGGCAACTGATTAATAATGTCTGCCTTATAAAGTAGTAAGGTGTAGTGTAGTGCTTACATATAGTAAAATAAAATTATTATATAAACATTGGAATTTAATGAATAAACATTGGAAATTAATGAATAATATTAATAAACATTAAATTTTTAATATTAACTACAAACGCAATACAAAGTTAAACAAAACATTTATGCACCAATATCATTGTTGTTTTAATAATTAGTTATTTACTTACAAATTCAGTCAGTTACCTGCCACACACGTAAACAAATATAATAACTCTCAATGCGGCCGCATTGTGATTGAAACACAGCCAATTTGACACCATCTATTTAACTGGTTGAGCTGGTACATCCCCTTGGGGCTACATCAGTAATAGTAACAGTCGAACAGCTGGTTGAGCTGGTACATCCCCTTAGGGCTACATCAGTAATAGTAACAGTCGAACAGCTGGTTGAGCTGGTACATCCCCTTAGGGCTACTTAAGTAATAGTAACAGTCGAACAGCTGGTTGAGCTGGTACATCCCCTTAGGGCTACATCAGTAATAGTAACAGTCGAACAGCTGGTTGAGCTGGTACATCCCCTTAGGGCTACTTAAGTAATAGTAACAGTCGAACAGCTGGTTGAGCTGGTACATCCCCTTAGGGCTACATCAGTAATAGTAACAGTCGAACAGCTGGTTGAGCTGGTACATCCCCTTAGGGCTACATCAGTAATAGTAACAGTCGAACAGCTGGTTGAGCTGGTACATCCCCTTAGGGCTACATCAGTAATAGTAACAGTCGAACAGCTGGTTGAGCTGGTACATCCCCTTAGGGCTACATCAGTAATAGTAACAGTCGAACAGCTGGTTGAGCTGGTACATCCCCTTAGGGCTACTTAAGTAATAGTAACAGTCGAACAGCTGGTTGAGCTGGTACATCCCCTTAGGGGTACATCAGTAATAGTAACAGTCGAACAGCAGGTTGAGCTGGTACATCCCCTTAGGGCTACATCAGTAATAGTAACAGTCGAACAGCTGGTTGAGCTGGTACATCCCCTTAGGGCTACATCAGTAATACAGTCGAACAGCTGGTTGAGCTGGTACATCCCCTTAGGGGTACATCAGTAATAGTAACAGTCGAACAGCTGGTTGAGCTGGTACATCCCCTTAGGGCTACATCAGTAATACAGTCGAACAGCTGGTTGAGCTGGTACATCCCCTTAGGGGTACATCAGTAATAGTAACAGTCGAACAGCTGGTTGAGCTGGTACATCCCCTTAGGGCTACTTAAGTAATAGTAACAGTCGAACAGCTGGTTGAGCTGGTACATCCCCTTAGGGCTACATCAGTAATAGTAACAGTCGAACAGCTGGTTGAGCTGGTACATCCCCTTAGGGCTACTTAAGTAATAGTAACAGTCGAACAGCTGGTTGAGCTGGTACATCCCCTTAGGGCTACATCAGTAATAGTAACAGTCGAACAGCTGGTTGAGCTGGTACATCCCCTTAGGGCTACATCAGTAATAGTAACAGTCGAACAGCTGGTTGAGCTGGTACATCCCCTTAGGGCTACATCAGTAATAGTAACAGTCGAACAGCTGGTTGAGCTGGTACATCCCCTTAGGGCTACATCAGTAATAGTAACAGTCGAACAGCTGGTTGAGCTGGTACATCCCCTTGGGGCTACATCAGTAATACAGTCGAACAGCTGGTTGAGCTGGTACATCCCCTTAGGGGTACATCAGTAATAGTAACAGTCGAACAGCAGGTTGAGCTGGTACATCCCCTTAGGGCTACATCAGTAATAGTAACAGTCGAACAGCTGGTTGAGCTGGTACATCCCCTTAGGGCTACATCAGTAATACAGTCGAACAGCTGGTTGAGCTGGTACATCCCCTTAGGGGTACATCAGTAATAGTAACAGTCGAACAGCTGGTTGAGCTGGTACATCCCCTTAGGGCTACATCAGTAATACAGTCGAACAGCTGGTTGAGCTGGTACATCCCCTTAGGGGTACATCAGTAATAGTAACAGTCGAACAGCAGGTTGAGCTGGTACATCCCCTTAGGGGTACATCAGTAATAGTAACAGTCGAACAGCAGGTTGAGCTAGTACATCCCCTTAGGGCTACATCAGTAATAGTAACAGTCGAACAGCTGGTTGAGCTGGTACATCCCCTTAGGGCTACATCAGTAATAGTAACAGTCGAACAGCTGGTTGAGCTGGTACATCCCCTTAGGGCTACATCAGTAATGCAGTCGAACAGCTGGTTGAGCTGGTACATCCCCTTAGGGGTACATCAGTAATAGTAACAGTCGAACAGCAGGTTGAGCTGGTACATCCCCTTAGGGCTACATCAGTAATAGTAACAGTCGAACAGCTGGTTGAGCTGGTACATCCCCTTAGGGCTACATCAGTAATAGTAACAGTCGAACAGCAGGTTGAGCTGGTACATCCCCTTAGGGCTACATCAGTAATAGTAACAGTCGAACAGCTGGTTGAGCTGGTACATCCCCTTAGGGCTACATCAGTAATAGTAACAGTCGAACAGCTGGTTGAGCTGGTACATCCCCTTAGGGCTACATCAGTAATACAGTCGAACAGCTGGTTGAGCTGGTACATCCCCTTAGGGGTACATCAGTAATAGTAACAGTCGAACAGCAGGTTGAGCTGGTACATCCCCTTAGGGCTACATCAGTAATAGTAACAGTCGAACAGCTGGTTGAGCTGGTACATCCCCTTAGGGCTACATCAGTAATAGTAACAGTCGAACAGCTGGCTGAGCTGGTACATCCCCTTAGGGCTACATCAGTAATAGTAACAGTCGAACAGCAGGTTGAGCTGGTACATCCCCTTAGGGCTACATCAGTAATAGTAACAGTCGAACAGCTGGTTGAGCTGGTACATCCCCTTAGGGCTACATCAGTAATAGTAACAGTCGAACAGCTGGTTAAGCTAGTACATCCCCTTAGGGCTACATAAGTAATAGTAACAGTCGAACAGCTGGTTGAGCTGGTACATCCCCTTAGGGCTACATCAGTAATAGTAACAGTCGAACAGCTGGTTGAGCTGGTACATCCCCTTAGGGCTACATCAGTAATACAGTCGAACAGCTGGTTGAGCTGGTACATCCCCTTAGGGGTACATCAGTAATAGTAACAGTCGAACAGCAGGTTGAGCTGGTACATCCCCTTAGGGCTACATCAGTAATAGTAACAGTCGAACAGCTGGCTGAGCTGGTACATCCCCTTAGGGCTACATCAGTAATAGTAACAGTCGAACAGCAGGTTGAGCTGGTACATCCCCTTAGGGCTACATCAGTAATAGTAACAGTCGAACAGCTGGTTGAGCTGGTACATCCCCTTAGGGCTACATCAGTAATAGTAACAGTCGAACAGCTGGTTGAGCTGGTACATCCCCTTAGGGCTACATCAGTAATAGTAACAGTCGAACAGCTGGTTGAGCTGGTACATCCCCTTAGGGCTACATCAGTAATAGTAACAGTCGAACAGCTGGTTGAGCTGTTACATCCCCTTAGGGCTACATCAGTAATAGTAACAGTCGAACAGCTGGTTGAGCTGGTACATCCCCTTAGGGCTACATCAGTAATAGTAACAGTCGAACAGCTGGTTGAGCTGGTACATCCCCTTAGGGCTACATCAGTAATAGTAACAGTCGAACAGCTGGTTGAGCTGTTACATCCCCTTAGGGCTACATCAGTAATAGTAACAGTCGAACAGCTGGTTGAGCTGTTACATCCCCTTAGGGCTACATCAGTAATAGTAACAGTCGAACAGCTGTTATTATTCCGATGTAACGTGGCCATTCAAGGATTCCCATCTGAATTCAATTAAAGATTATTTCAGATGTTTTGCCTTTTTTTTAAACTTTTTCACAACAGGAACCACCAAACTAATGTAGAAGAACAAAGAATACCACAAACTATTTAATGTGTCCGCGGTCCGCTACAATATTCATCCATTATTCTGGAACTATTTTCATTGGCTGCAGCAAAAGTTTAAACCGAAAGTAACATATTCGACTCACCCAGTTCAATAGGGACACCAAACTATCTATCATGCGTTCTCATATAGACACAGACTGACTATTCAGCGACATCAATTAGTTAAATAATAGAGGATCTTAAACGGGCTGGTATTTTGAAACAAAACAAATCAAGTAGGAAAAAAATGGAAAAATAATATCTCCATCACCTACGGGAATTAATAATCGAACAAACAGGATCAATAATTATAATATTATTACTTTATATTATTAGTCAAAATCTTTGTAATAATTCCTGTGCCGCGCCTGCGCCGCCGGCGCGGTATCAATATTGAAATCTAAATGAAAGTAAATAATTGCAATTCAACCCAATAAATCCGAAATGTCTGAGGAACTAAGGGAATTCGATTGGATTGGTGGGGTTGTGGCTGTGGAGGAGGGTGGTTGGTAGGGTGGAGCATTAGTGGCAGTTAATGGGGGATAACTGATCCCAGGGTTGGAGATGGGTCGCTGTTGGTTGGCGTGGAAACGAGGAGGGGCTACCTCCATACGGTTCAGCGGTACTTTGGCTCTCTGAGACGGCAGAGTCAGTAGGGAATCGAAGGATGAAAGGTTGGGGGCCGTTGGTGGAGGGGGTCTACTGGTTGGGAAACCCGAGTGGAAGGAATGAGACTGCGGAAGTGGGGCTGTCCTGGTGGTAGTCTGGGGTGGTTGACCCCAGCCCGGGTAGGTTATCGGTTGCGGGCCCGTTGGAGTTTGACCTTGCGGTGGTTGACCCCAGCCCGGGTAGGTTATCGGTTGCGGGCCCGTTGGAGTTTGACCTTGCGGTGGTTGACCCCAGCCGGGGTAGGTTATCGGTTTGGGACCTTGAGACTGAGCCGAAACGGCTACATCGTCTTCCAAATTGTATCTCGGACCCGACGAAATGGTTCCTGAAAGATTCGAGGTTAAGTGAGAGGCGGCGAGATTCATCTTGGCGTCCAACGTGGAGGTCAAGTCGCGAGTCAACGGTCGGGGTTTACAGTGGTTACCTTGGTTACTAGTGACCTTGATTGGGTTCAACGGACCCCCCTGGGACCGCAACTTGTCGCTCATCTCCTGTTGCGTCTGCAGTTGCTTTTTCTCCTCCATGTTGAGGGAACGCCGCGGTTGATCGTGAGCTCCGCGCCGTTCCGAGTCGTTCCGCGCCGCGAGGATGTCGTCGATAGACGGCGGGACGACGGTCTCCCCGACGACGGCGTTCCCGTTGGCCACACCGAGCGGTCCGTGTTCGACTTGCAGACTCGAGATCTGCTCGAGTTTACGTCGCTGTTCCTCCTCAACCTGCCCCACCATCTCTTTTATGAGCGAAATAAACCCGGAGAATTGGTTGAGATTCAGTTGCGACTCGATGGCCAGTGGCAACAGGTAGGGGATAACGCGCGTAGCGAGGACCTCCTTGGTGATACCGAGTTTGGGGCTGGAGAAGGCGAGTTTGTAGATGCCGAGGATGGCCATGAGAACCGCGGGTTCGCGAGTCTTTATCTCGGCGCACAACGGGAGGATTTGGTCCATAACGAGCCACTTATCCAACGATCCTAACAGCTTCCCGAGGCAAACTAACGCGTTAACTCGAACCGAAAGAACCGGGGTTTCGAGACAGAGTCGTTTTAGTCTCGGTAACACCGCGTTCTTTAACGAGGGGTAATCAATTGACGCGCCCAGGGTCGGGATGATGTTTAGACACATCTCGATGACAGCGACATTGTCGGTCTCCAGTGTCCCGTAGACCATCGGGAGGACGTAGTTCTTGATGTCATCCTGGGGGAACTTCTCCAATAGGAGGTCGATGCGTTGTAGGAAGATGAGAGGAATGTGAATGGGTTCCCGGAGATTGAGAACCGGACGGAGGTCCGGAAGAACGTGATTCCGGACAGCGTCCGGGGTGACGAGCTCAACGATGGATAGAACGCAAGGGAGAACGAAGGGGACCATATCCGGGGACTTGTACTCCTGGGAGAGACAAGGGAGCACGCGGTGGAGGTTGATTCGGGGAGGGAGTTTATCGAGGACCTTGGGGAGACCTAGAGAGAAGGGGACAATGGGAAGTTATTATAGTAAATCTAAATGTTTTGTGTGATTTTAGTTGGTAATATAATTGTTATCAATAAATATTCAGAATGAAATCATTAAAGATTTTCTGTAATTGACTTTTGCCCACAAGAACGGTTTAGTCAGTGCATCCATTCCATTTCTTCCATATAATTTGCTTTAATAATAAATTTACTTCTGAAAGAGAAGGAAATATACGCGATTCGAATTACTTTCAGTTCAACATTGAATCGCTGTGTTCCTGTGTTCAAGGCAAAGTTGATATAAGCCAACGGCAGAACACCTTTAATGTATAAGTTGATTTTTACAGTTCTGGGTTAATTTGGTTTACTGAGTTTTGCCAACGTAAAATAACATAGTACACTTGGTTTTACCAATAATATTTAGCCAATAATTCCAGAATGGATGGGTGAGGTGAAAACGTAAAGAGTATGGTCAGGTGAAAAAAAGTTTACATATATCGAATTACCCAGAACTTTATAAACCAAACATTTTATTTTATTTACAGGGTTGCAGTACGGGACAGTCTGTATTTCTGTTAGAAATTATTACGTAAAGTGCATGCAAGTTGTTAAAAAATCTTCTACTTTTTTTCCCCAAGTGCTACGTAATATTAATATAAATTTTTTCTTTGATTTGTACTTTTTTGTTGCTCAATTATTTAATAAAAGATATAGCGATATAATGTTGCAAAATAAATATTGAGTTCCGTTTTGGAGTTCCCCTTGCAGACACTAAGGTTGCAATAAATATTGAGTTCCGTTTTGGAGTTCCCCTTGCAGACACTAAGGTTACAAAATAAATATTGAGTTCCGTTTTGGAGTTCCCCTTGCAGACACTAAGGTTACAAAATAAATATTGAGTTCCGTTTTGGAGTTCCCCTTGCAGACACTAAGGTTACAATAAATATTGAGTTCCCTTTTGGAGTTCCCCTTGCAGACACTAAGGTTACAATAACTATTGAGTTCCGTTTTGGAGTTCCCCTTGCAGACACTAAGGTTACAATAAATATTGAGTTCCGTTTTGGAGTTCCCCTTGCAGACACTAAGGTTACAATAAATATTGAGTTCCGTTTTGGAGTTCCCCTTGCAGACACTAAGGTTACAAAATAAATATTGAGTTCCGTTTTGGAGTTCCCCTTGCAGACACTAAGGTTGCAATAACTTTGTTCGAATGGATTTCTCTCAAATCACTTGCTACTTCGATGATCTTTGTAATAAAATTTAGACACAAAAATGTTTTATTTTTTTTTCGTCGGGGAAAAAGTACAGAACTCCATTTTCTCCCGATTTTGGGGTAAATTCGTGCGAATAGGAAACAATTTAATAATAAAATATATTTTGTTACATTATTTCAACTTAACAGCGTTCAGGTGAATTACTCGTAACGCTGCAAAGTACTACTTTGTAGCGTTGCGGCTTATAGAACGGAACGCTACAAAGTAATCAATAACATCAACAATTTCAATTACCGTATTCTAGAATGTATTATTTCCATTTATATTAATGCGTGCTGCTTTATTCAATATAGCAGCACGTGCCAGTTTGCAGTGACGGGACTAGCTAAGCTACTGTGTGTAAATTATTGTTAAACGTGTAAGACTGTATTCCATATGTCGAAATATCCTATGGAAGACATTTTAGAGAAAACGAGCAAAGAAAATATGACTTCAGTGTTCAGTAAAACTGAACGGACACAGACGGTGACTCAGTTTGCTTCAGTCGACGATGGATCAAAGATTTATTACATCCATGCAGGAGATAACAACAATAAACTTTAATTAGATATACTGAAAATGTATAGTACAAGTACCTGTTAATAATTTAATAATATTCGATATAGTACATGGTTAAAATGTTCAAATGAGTATCCATAAAATCCTTTCTTCACAAACCGAACGCTGATAAGTTGACAGAATGTAACAAAATTGCATACACCATTGCTTGCAAAGGTCACTTTTTAGTGATATTTCACCAGTTACACTGCAGTTATTCATGAACCTTATCGTGATTTGTTGGTAGAAATAGAAAGCTGACCATGCAAGGATTCCAAAAATGTAAAAATATTTGAATTTGGTTGTGAAATAGTGAATTTAAAGAATAAATAGCTGAGATATGAGCGTTCAAAAGTTTCATGGTTCATAGTATCATGCGCGAGGCTGTTTTATTCTATTAAATAAAAACACCATATTCCAGAACATTTTGTTTCTGTATGAATAGCTACATAATAGTATGTTTAAAGAAGCATTGCATTGTTGCCCAGCTACGGATAAACAAAATGTTCCAGAATATGATGTATTCCCATGTATTTATTACATAGAATAAATGGCGTGTAAGGGAAGCAAATATACATGCAACATTCGAATGCCCATATCTCGGCTATTTCTCTACCAAATTCACATGTTTTTAGATTTCTGGAATCCTTGCAAGGTCAGCTTTCTAATGGTACCAATAACTCGCGTTACGTTTCAAGAATAACTGGAGTGCAACTGGTGAAATATCACTGGAGACACCTTTTTCAAACGCTTGTAGCTAAAGATTGAAAGCAAAAACAAAAATTCTGGCTCACCCCGTAAGGAGGAGGGAGGTGAAACTATCTCTGTTTCTAATTTCATGCAATCTTATTAAGATTTGAAGAAAAATTTGGCGGGGGGGGGGGGGGGGGGGGGTCCAGGTACCTGAATGACGACACTATATTCCAGGACATGGTGTATACCGGTAGTATTAAGTTACACGAGACGTTAAATATATTATTGGACATGAGAGATGGAAAGTTTAATGTGTAATTTATAGTAACAACTTAGCAGCAAAGATGAGATTAGATAACGAGGATTCTTTATGTCAGAATTTATTTGTTACATATTTTACATTTTTTCAGGGAGTTTAATTATTAAATATAATCTTGGAATAATAGAAATAGAGGAACAATTATAAACCCGAATTGGTTGTCAGGGAAACTCAATACATTATATTATTGTCAGAATGGGGAGGGGAGGGGGGGGGGGGGGGCAGCTGCCAATCAAACTCATATGAAGAGCTACTCATCAACGCGATGAAACGTACACAATAATAATAAATAAACAGCGGATACCTTTATAGAACTGCGAGCGCTGAAGTGGCTCCCATTGGAACAGAGAATCTAGATACTGCAGGGTGGAGACGCCGACATCCTGGAAGAAGGGGATCTTGGCAATCTGGTTGGCGTCCGGTCGGACGGAGGGATTCGAGTTGAGCAGCATCCGGACGTGGTCCCGGATGTCTTCCGGAAGAGATCGCAACAGACCCTGCTGCACTGTCGACAGCTGCTGCACGTTGCTCTTAAAGGTAACAAACTGACCGCGACACTCATATAGAGTCTTAGATTTATTGAACACCGAGTAGATGATGATGGCCAGACTGAACATGTCGCTGGCCGGGTCGCAACTGTAAGTGAGTGCGAACTCGGGGGCCAAGTAGTCGAGATGGGGCCGGTTAATCAGGGGGGTGTCGGCCTCCCAGTCGGTGAACGGGAAGAAAGACTCGCCGTTACTCGAGTTGGTACGACTCGCGACGCAGTTGTCGAACCCGAAGAGTTTCCAACCTCCTTTCGCGCTGATCACGACGTTCTCCGGGCAGACGTTGCCGTGCATCATCTTAACGTCGTTGTGAAGGAAGGAGAGGCCTTCGGAGATCTGCAGGAGACCGTATTTAATCTCGGTATCGTAGAAGGAATATTCCTTGAGTTCGGTTGCTCCAGCGGAAGGGCAGTTCTCGTAGTTACCGAGGGCATTAGCGAGACTAGCGAACACTGGTTCAGTGGCGAACGCGAGTGTAGACACAGACTCTTCTACCGGACATTCTATTATCAGCAACTTCGGGTGTCGCAGTCTAGTTAATTGCTGGACTCCTTTCTTTAGAATCTCGATTGAAACATCACGATCTCGCTTGCGACTAGAATGAAAATCCAACTGTTTTTTTTCGAGGACGAATATAGAAACCTCCTGCTTGGTGGATCGTTTTGATCCGGTGTATACCTTCCAAAGAAGACCGGGTCCAGCCGAGGCCACGTGTCGGATAACTTCGTATTCGCGAGTTACCGGGTTCATTAACTGGGTCCCCAGATTGGAAACACTCTGGGTAACACTGGACACCGTAGAACGCAGTTTATTCAGCATGATTTAAACTGCTTTTACAACTCCAAACTCAACTCCAGAACTCCCGGTACTGCTGTACTGCCAGACTGCTGTACTGGCAGACTGAGACTGGTACTTCTGAACTTGTAGACCAGTACTACCAGCACCAGCCAGATATGCCAGTATGCAGTCAGGCAGTAGACCGATGCGGGTGCGGTAGATGGTAGCGGTAGCAGGGTAGCCTACTACCGGACTACTGTACTACAGTCTGACAGTTCACAGTTTTAAGAAAAGCCTTCCGCCTTCTGCCTTCCGCACGGCGGCATGCTGGCATGGGCGGGTACCGGTATATCTATTGCGTAGAGGTATAGAGGTATTATGTGCCCATCTTTATATCTGTGTGTATATGCCCCAAGAGTTTTTTTTTGTTTTTGTTTTGTATTTGTTTTTACAGAATCTATATCTTAAAGTACTTCGGTTTCTACCTACAAAATTGTTTTTATACTTAATGCAATATATTAGAAATACTGGCAATATTACAATACTTAATTAGGCCTAAAATGTAGTTAATAATAAATAAATTAATCGCTGTGTTACTGGTGCCTGAAATAATGGGACTACCCGTCCAGGTACCAGCTACACGTAGAGTACATTATGTGCATGCATATATTATATACAATAGTTATCAATTTATTTAGTACAAATTTGCTCTATATCTGTGTAGAAATTGTTAATAAATCTTATCTTATCTTATCTTTATCTTATAGCCTAGATAGAGACTAGGCCCTACATGTAGGTAGGTGTAGCGTGTAACCTACATGTAGATACACGTGTAGGGCTGTAGGGTGAATGTAGGTAGGTGTAGTCCCATAGATATTAAAGTAATTTATGTGTCAATTTTCAGTAACGTGATGCACGGTCGTCAATCAGGGTGTAATGGCAATCTCTGATCTCCACGGTACTTCAACCTGCAGATCTGTCTGCTGTCAGACAACAGGCAACAGCTTTTACTGCATACTGTTACTGTATAAACAGCAAACATCGTTCTGATTATTTATATTTATGACGAGTAAGGGTCTTCTTGATGAGCCACGGCTAAAGTCCCTTACTTGTAATAAATATTATAATTTGAGTATGCTTGAGAAAGGCATCGATCCATTAGATGAACTTGTTCTAATTTATATGTTGCGGAGTATATATATCCAATCCGGCATAAGGCCCCGGCGGCTTTAATTGAGTAAAATGGTCTGCCATGTTAAATAAAATTAGTACTCCGCACCAATGACTGACATAAAATTAAAAAAGTAACCTAACAGCCATCATCGCGGGACTACTGTATCGTCGACACCATCAACGACTCCCATCTGCCCCTCTTTATCAACCGTCATCCATGGGACTTGAACAGTACTTGATTACAGCATTGAAATGTTTTCGATGTTTTGTTTTGAAAGTAAAAAATATAGAAATCTGGAAGTTTTGTTTGTTTCAATTTTTCAGGCAGTCACATCCCACCAACCCACAGTACCTTCCCACTACCCCATGAACATCTGTTTCATTATATAGTGCATTTCTTTAGTATATCATCAGTGGCGGATCTAGGACCTAAATCCCATATCGGACAGTCGGAATAATTCCAATCTCGATGATGGGAATTAATCATTAAACCGATGAGATTCAAATCCCATTTCAAATTAACAGCAAAACAATAAACGAAATTCAATAGCTTACAGTTATATTTGATTGTGTTAAAAAAAAGTTTCGGCCGTCTCATCATGCAACAATCGCTGCCTTATTGATTTGAGTCGCCTCAAAGCAAGCGGGTAGTTGTTAACGAGCTTGGGTTGTCCATTGCGCCACAACATGCCAACCTCGTAGTGGCCATTCGTGGTCTGGCGAATGGTATCTCTCATAATATTTAATGACCGATTTTCCTGTTCTGACATAGCGGTCTCGTAACTACCGGGTTCTGCTGAGTCCTGTTCTAACCATTTAATGGTCCGTTCAGTCAGCTGTCGGTCAAGCGCTGCTTGCACTGCGCCATGGTCCTCATCCACGTCTTCGTCCGCTGCGGTGGCTAGCGTCAATGTGTCTGGTAGGCTCGCAAGCCTTCCGGTGTCACTAGTCGGCGTCGAATCGTCATGTGGCGGTTTGACAACCTTCTGATCTGTCGGTAGGCTCGCAAGCCTTCCTAGATCAACGACCGGTGTCGAAGCCTGGTGGGTGGGGTCAATGACCTTCGGATTTTTCGGTAGGCTCGCAAGCCTTCCAAAACCCTCGTTCATCGAGTCATCCACAGCAACAACCCTTTGGTCTTCAGTAGTCAATACAACCTGGTTTACTGCAAGTAGTTGTAAGTCAGAGGTCCGTGTGGTCGTGTCCAGATCAGTTACGTCAGTATCGGTGGCATCTGCGTTTGCGACGCAAGTCTGTCGTAGTGCAGTCTGTACAATTGGACCACAGGAGTGTGAAGGAGAATTATCTATCGTAGTAGTCAATAAACTACATGTACTCAAAACGTCGTCCTCCTGGTCACTTACCTCTAGTGAATGCACTGGTGCTCTAGTATACCAACCTATGGGAGTTCTACATGCGTAGGGGTCGCCCGCTGTAATAATAGATGGGCGTGTCTCCCATACCTGATGTAAGTTAAACTGGTCTGTCCCAATCAACATCGCGATTGAATGATAGTTAACAGGACATTCCGGTATTCCAAGGTGTCGGAAATACTTACAATCTTCCGGTGATTGCTCTGGCACAGGGCCGAGCAAGTTACTAAAGTCCTTCGTAGCTGCAAAGGTCAAATTTCTTACCTGAAGTAATGAGCGCTCCTCCTTGCTGTGTTCCGCTTTGGAAAGAAGAGTGTCTAAGGTTAGTTTTACTCTCGTCACAGGGATCGCTCTCTTACCATGCATGCTGCTTACAGTATACTGAGCAGTCTTACCTTTACTCATGTCAGTAACTACGTCGGCTACTTGTTCGTCGACGTAACTATGCGATGACGCAGAGTCTAGGATAGCGTATATACGCTTGCTCCCTCGGGTTCCGGTAATCTTTATAGGAATCACGCTAAACCCTTTCAATTGGTTCTGTGTGAGGAGTGTTATCGATGGTTGTTCCTCCCCCGCATGCACGTAAAAGGTGTCGTCTTCCTCCTCGTCCGATGATCCGGATTGATCCATACAGTCTATGTAGAAAGTATGAATCTCGCGAGGCGCATGCTCTTTGTAAAGTGCGTCGCATCTAGCTGCTTTATCTGGATGCTCTCGTCGAAAGCGTTTGGTCAGAGTATGACTGTTTGTGTGAAGTAACGCGTCGTGGTTACGTCCACATAGAGGACATGTATCGTCGCTCGGGCAATCCTTCTGGACGTGTCCAGGCTTTGTACATCTCCAACAAGAATCTAAAGATCGAATCTGAAGTCTCCTTTCTTCGACTCCTAACTCCTTAAAGGTGTGACATCCACGTAGTTTATGTCCGCTATGGTTCCTGCTGTTCCGCTCGCAATATGAGCATCCCACAAAGTCCGCCGGCAACTGTTGTCGTGGCTGCTTGGTGCCGATAGGCGTCAGAACTTTAGAAGTCTCAGTCGGGGTGGCATAGGTAACAGCTTTCGCGTTCGTCGGAAATGGTTTGGTCCGAGTCGGCGCAGCAATAGCTATCCCTTCTGCCGCTATATGGTTATCGGAATAGTTGGATCGAGTCTCCACTACGGCCTCCCGCGAAATCAGTTGGTAGACGTCGGTGAGTTTTAATAGCCCACCGGCCTCTTCACGCTGATACTCGATGCGTCGCCATTCTCGTCGTAATCGATGATGAAGTCGACCGATTATCCTAATGAGAACTGTCGGTGCGTTAGCGTATTCGAGTTGACAATGGACCGTAAAGTCCCTATAGCATTCTTAATTTCGTCCGCTAGTCGTAAAAGATCGATAGGTTTCGAAATACTTCCTCCTCTACAGAGGTCTTCGATAATGGATTTAGCCATGGCTACGTTGCCGCCGTAAATCGAATATAGACGGTCGTACAGCAACTCAAAGGCATCTGGAACACCGATGAAGGTTTCCGCTAATCGATTCGGCTCACCAGACAGAACCTGGAGCAAGTAATTAAACTTCTCCGTCGAGGTGAAAGCACACTTAGCGATCTGGGACTCTACATAGTCTACCAGTGTGCGCCAGTGTTTCGCGTTGCCAGAGAACTTCGGCGGTTGCTGTGCCGGTAATCCGTGTCTAGCCGTGAATTTCGCAATCTCGTTAACCAAATCCAACTGTCCGCGTCCCTGTTCGGTGGCGTCGTCCAGTCGCTCCCTTCCGCGCGTTGTCCGTAGGTAGGAAATATTAACGTGATCCTCTTCTCGATGGTTCGGAGTCTGTCTAGTCTCCTGTTCTCTCCTTGGTGGTCGATGTTGTCTAGGTTGTTCTAATTCCACGCTGGTTCGTGATTGATCCGACGGTTGCGCTTCGAGTCACTCTTCTAGTTGAGCTAGTCGGTCCACCATCTCGGCGAACTGTTTGGCGCTAATCGCTTCTGCTGGTTGCAACGTGGGTTTCTGCAGGGGTGTTTCTCGTGGAGGATTTTTGATGAATTGGTTCGTCGATCGTTCCTCTCGTTTGTAATCAGCCGCCGCTCCAGTACAGAATATTTCCCGTTCCGTCGACTCCGAGTCACTGGATGAGTCACTGTCGTCCAGATAAGGTGGTTGGCGGGTTCGCATATGGCGTATTACTCTTTGTCGCGTTCGTTGAGGTCTAGAATCTACGGTTCTCCGTCGTTCAGTAGGCTCGCAAGCCTTCCACGAAGTCGTAGGTCTCGTTAAACTCTGTTCGATCCTGTGGGTACTACCCACATCCATCCTCCTCCATTGTTCGGTAGGCTCGCAAGCCTTCCACGAAGTCGTAGGTCTAGTCGAACATTGTGTCAAAGGTCGAATAAAATAGTCAGGTTTCGTAGTCGGTCTATAAATGACTGGGTTCGCACAGCACATCACAGATTTAACTGCTAATAGCTTACTTACCTGTTTAACTGTCATAAACGCAGGTTCCTCTCTTCCTACAAGTAGACTACGACTTACTGTAGGTGGACTATTTACTTGACCTGCTAAAATTGGCGATGAAGTTGCCCTAGGTTGCGGTATTTCCGTCACAACAAACCTGTTACCTTGCGTCGAGCGCACAGGTGATATTTCTTTAGGTATCGTAACAAAGACCGGTTTTATCGGAGTTGTAGTTTTGAGCATAGGAATCACTTGCGGAAAACGTTTACAGTAATCCTCGACGAACTCCTCTCCTCGGTCTATCGCTCCCACACTTCCTTCCTCGATTCGCTTCTGAATCCCGCGATATCGAGCTTCCATGCGATCCAGGGCAGACAAGTCATGTCCAGCTCGAGATCTTATAGATCTATCTCTCGCGTCGAGTTCGAGGTCCGCTTGCGCGTTCGCTGCTTCGCACAATCTACGATTTAGTTCGAACTGTAGTTGCATCTCCCTTTCGCGTCGATCTGCTACCTGTTGTTGTGCCGCTAATTCCGCTTCTTGTATAGCTAAATGAGCGTTTATCTGTCTCGCTTCCAACCTGGCACGAGCGTCAGATGCCGCCTTATTCCGTGCTAACTCGGCTGCGTTTACCGCCGCAACTCGTGCTAACTCGTCGGCTGTCGCCTGTTGTGCTAATTCGTCGGCTGCTGCCGCCGCAGCTGCTTCTCGCGCTAAGTCTTCTTCTAATCTCCGCATCTCAGATGCTTCGAACTCGGCTTGCGCTTGAAGTTTCGCAAGTTTCGCTACATCGTCTCTGCTTTCTCCTTCGATGTCGATCTGTGCCATCTGCCGTTGCGCTTCTTCCTCGATGACTCGTTGTCGGCGTGCGACCTCCTGTTGTTGTCGAGTAATTACAGACACTGTCCTACTAACGTCGCCAATGTCGCTCCGTACACTAACGAACGATCTATCCAGTGGTGGATTTTGGTAGGCTCGCGAGCCTTCCATAGTTGGAACTTCCGTCGTCCCTTGCAGTTCGACTTCCAGTTCTTCGATCGGTACGCCGTTTCTACGAAGAAAATTGGTGAGCGTTTCCAACCTCCCGTCCAGGCAATATAGTTCTTCTTCCTCGTTGGGTTCCAATAACGCGTCCGAAACTAACTCACCTAGTAGTTGGTCAAACTGCTCCTGTTGAGCCAATCTTAGTCTGACTTAAACTGGATGAGGCTTTCCCTCACACTTACCAACTTATCTATTATCTTTACCTGAGTAAAGTTGTTGCCACGCAACTCTGCAAGTTCGTGTAAACCTTTAAGTTTATCTACAGAAGCATGTACCCTACTTTCTATCCTTACCTGTAATGTGTAGAACTCGTATCTCGACATCGGGGCGGTTAACTCCCGTAAAACGCGAAAACCTTCTCCGAAGTTTCGAGTTATCTGGGCCATGTGTCCTCCTATACTCCTAATGACATTTTCTTGGCTTTCCGCCAAGCTTACCATGTCTGGTTCCCGTGACCTGGTCTGCGGGACTGTAAGGAAATCTTCGATTCTGCCATCGCCACGTGTTGCGGCTTCCGGTATTTCCATTCGGGGTACCGGCGACGCACGCGGTGTGACATCGGTGGAATCTCGGGTTCTCCTTCTCGGTTTGTCTACTGTCGATCTGTCCGGGTCGCACGAGTCATAGTCGGTAGGTGGGTGTCGAGTCGAATGTGGTGTGTCACTCATGTCTTATTATATACGTCAAGTACGGGTAATAAAATGTCAAAGTATCAGAATGTCGAAATGTCAAACGTACCTTGATATATATATATACCATATATATACCCTAACCGGTACAAATAAAATTAACAAAGTCAGAATGTCAAAATGTTTAAATGTCCAAATGTCAAACTTACCTTGATATATATATATATACCATATATATACCCTAACCGGTACAAATAAAATTAACAAAGTATATAATAAAATATGTAATAATCTAGCCTACCGGCGAAATTTGTACGAATAAGTGAGATAACAGTATACGTTACCAAAATGTAGATCAACAAGTACAAATAATAGGCAAAACAGCAACGTCTAACGGGAAAATAAGTACCAACAACACTACTAATTAGACAGTGAAACCTACAAATTTTGAGTACTACTGTGCTCTTAAGTTTGAACGACACGAGTCGTAAAACTTACGCTCCTTTGATCTTCCAGTCGTGCAAATTCCTAAATACAAACCGGACGTGGGTCGTTCCGTTTTCGGCGTCGCGGACGAATTTTGTGTCTCCCAAACTTTGCGAAAAGCGGTCTAATCCCTCGAAGCGGTCCAGAAATGAGTCCTTGAGTCCTGAAAAGTCGAAGGTGAGAGTTTTACTTCTACTCTACGAAATGTCTTCCTAAGTACCGATACAACTTGGTCTTTAAACCCTATGTACCTTTTCAAGTACCGAAAAGTAACACCGCACACACACACGGCGTAAAACAAATTGCTATAAACTAACTATTAGCTAGTCAAATATTAAATACGATATTAATAGCTACCCTAAAGGCCTACTGAAGCAATGTACAAAATGTTGCCTTACAGAAAGGACAAATACTATTCCTACTAAATAATTAATAAGAATATCTCTCACTGTTAGATCCTCTATGGTAAGAACTATCCCACGGCCTACAAATCTACTAATACGAAGCTATAGAATATCCGTTACTGTAAAGTCCAGTAGTATACCGCTTACCAGATCCTAGTAACGATGTATCTTACCGTAAGATCTAGTAATGTAAACGGACTCGTACAGTATCTGACAACAAATCCCAGTCCAGCGTGTCTAAACAAACAGATACAAATACACAAACGACTACTGGCGAGGAGCAGAGCCTAGTGTCTATTCTACGTACGTGAGAGGGTCTAATGCCTACGAACTAGACAAAAGGAAACCTGTCCTCTAACCGGTGAGGCAGATGTACAGTTACGGTGACAGACCAAACTCACGGGAAAACAATCCCCACACAGCGAATCCTAACTATCGCTGACAGACCTAAATACCGTAACTTGCCGCGGTGTGATTTATATGGTTTATATACGAGCTAGTGGGTTAACAGACCTAGCGTAACAATACTGACACTTGTACAAAATCAGTCTAAAGGGGGTCGTGCCTAATGTACAATACCGCTGCTCAGACAAACAACAGTCTAATAAATAAATACTCCTTCTTGCCGTAACTAAATATCAGATCCTAAATTTACAAATACGAATAGTAAATTACAGATAAATTCTGCCTAGAAGTAATCTAAAGTGCGTTATAACTAGTAGAGCTCTAAGGGTACATATGTTTTAGGGCATGTGTGTGTGGGTGTGTTACAATAAAACAATTTTGGTGTATCTCGTTGTACTAGGTTTTAGTGATTTTCTGACCAAAACAATACTGTACGCTAGCTACGAAAATAAGCTAGTCGCGTTCTGTAGAATTTTATACTTACAAATGACGTCAAAGCTCTCTCCTTCCTATCCACAACTCAACCGGGCAATTGCGGTGTTAGTAACTACACCCGTGATCGGCACAAATACCAGATTCTGGTTGTAAGATAAGAAATAGGGGTTAATTGCTACCGTATGTTAGCTGATCTGGTATACAAATTTGATTCTAGAACTTTGTTGCCGCAGTGGTTAGCAGCAATACCTATCAGTACGTGGCAAGGCGCGGTAGGATATTAATAAACCTCCCTAGGACAAGCGAAGTGCCGGTAGCAGAAATACTCCTTTCCTGATCAAATAACTCAGGTTCAGACAGGGGGGGGGTACTAATGTATTCTACAAAGCAAACCGGTACCGAACTGCCAGTATTGCGATTCACTAAATTATTGAACATATGCTGTCTGTACCTAATATGTACTCGTGTACTGACGAACGGCAATAGTTCACACCTGTGAGTGATACAGGTTAACCCAGGGATTTGCAGTACAGGGTTCGGTCTGAATCTAGTTATCTGATCCTAAATTTTACGGCGTCCCAGGACGGCGTCACGCTTACCCTGATCTATAGGTCTTACGTTGGGGCAAGGGCGTCAAACAAAGTCTTACCTTCCTCGGAAATCGGGCGCTGCATGGCAAGGTGGAGTATTTCGAAGGGGCGAAGGGCGTGCGCGGTCTAATATAATGTGGGCACTAGCATTGTGGACATCTTCCCTGCATTGCTGACGGCCTAACGGTCTAGGCGGCCATCCTCCCAATGCTTGGCTGTCCCAATGGTGGGCAATTGGAAATATACATGTCCAAATGTTTACAGTATATTTACAGTTTACAAAGATTTATCAAACAGATTTACATAAGTTCCAACACGAAACTTAACAAATGTAACTAAAGAAGTGTTTGATACAAAGAGATAATGTCAAAAAATTAACATTAGAAGTGAAGGCATAAGGGGTATGATTAGATACAAGGTGATAACCGAAGGCAAACCGGCCCTTATATAGTAAATCTGGGACATAGAATCCGCTAGAACCTTCCAGAGCATTCCATGGCCTCACATTGGAGCAATAAGATGTTCCATGCCCTATGATTGGCCCAACTCATCGTTCCATATGCTGTACGCACCTCATTGGTTTATCAAATTAGATCAAATGAAAATAAATTGCCCAAAAATGCAAATTTCCCGACTGGGATTCGAACTCGTAACCTATCTGTAATGTAACCAATGCCTTAACCATCCGACCACTGCGCCATTAGATTACCTACGGGTTTTATGTGTACCAATATGAATAGGCATATTACATTACTGTAATTTAATCAAAATGCGTTGGATTTTAGAAAGTTTTTACGTTAAACTACAAATGCTACTTTATAGTGAAATAATGATTTCGGGTTGTCATCTATATAAATATCCCGTTTGATATTATTTATGACCGGAGGTGGAAATTCATCCCTATGGTCATCAGCCGTGCGATGCAGTCGCAAGTCGGGTGGTGTATCTAATAGATTAGTCATCGGAGACACAATGTCGGGTTCACTGTTCCTATTTGGTCTTGGTCTGAGGACAGGGATGCGTCACTATCACTGTCGGTTTGGTCAGGGGTAGTCAAGACGTCCTCTTCTGTCTCTATGATCTCATTGCAAAGTGGGTCGCTAAATTGCAAGTGTTGGTGTCTGTACTTGTCAGTCCTTTTCATTCTAATAGAGTTTTCCGGGAAGGCCCTGTGCAGAAACATCCCACTCTCGTCTGACATTGGTTCCGGATGTCTGGGTCGTTTCTCCAGAATTTCTAAGGCCTTGGGTACATTTTGGCCTATCACCATCTGTACGCCTGGGTAGTCTGGGGTAAAATGGGGAATATTATGATTACGTATCGATGATTACGTATACGATTACTGGTATCTTGTGGGGTGGACAGGGATGCCTTATAATACTTTGTCTCAATGGTAGATTGCAAACGTTTCATTATCACAGATAATGTTAGTTTCATGTCATGGCCCTGTTCCCTGGCGAACAAGGATTCGGCTAACTCTGTGTCTATGAAGGTGCCCGTACTTCCTGTGTCCATTAAGGCATTTACCACAACTACTTCCCGCATGGAGCCAGACTTGAAGCACCGGACACTCTCTGACTCCGGCATACTGAAATGACCAGGTGTTGGGATTGTTCTCAATTTTGAGACAATCTTCTGCTACGGGTTCCTCCTAGGTAAAGGCTTCATACACACTGACATGGTTACAACATTCATCGTCATCGGTAAACTCTCCAGGGTAGAATGCATCCGGTCCTTCATCAGATGAGTCTGTCTCACAATCGGTGAAGTGTACACGTTGGGCTATCTCTCCCTTCGGGGCCTGGTCTAGGTGTAGCAAAGGGTGACGGGAGCCCTGACACACCGGACACGTTTTTACATTTATTAGTCTACACTTACGTCGCAAATGTCCCGGTCTAAGACACAAGAAGCATGTCAACAAGTCCAAAGCCGTCTGTCGTCTCTCCTTTAGTGTCTTTTTTAAGAAGGGCATTACATTTCGCAAGTGGATATGTGTCTATTTTACAAAGAGGGCACTTAAGGTTGGTGGTGCCAGCTGTGATTGTATTATAGATCTTTGTGGTCGTCTTATGGTAATCCACATATGCTTTCTTGGGGGGGCTATTAGCCTTGGGAGGAGATCCTATTTGGTTTGCCTTGGCCGCTGTATTTATTTTCACCTCTGGAGTTTACGTCACAGTAATATATGCTTTCACATCTCTCTGTGTCTGAACCAGAGTGATCAGAGAGACACTCTTCATAGTTGGTGACATAAGTGTATCACTTCCTGGTTGATTTCTTATCAGTGTTTTTCGTGTCTGAACGGGTGCTTCTTTCCCGGTTCACTGTGATAAGATACGTGGAGGTCTCGGCCTTCAAGAAACCTCTAAACGAGTCCATACCGGGGAAACATCCATGTTTAAGTTTAAGGGATTAATAAAGGCAAGGAAGGGTCTTTCACCACGTGGATATTTAAAAATTGAAGTTAGTTATTTACCATATGGCCATTTCACCCTCGCGGGCGTCTTCAGCAGTATATTCAATCCACGAAGCTAAGGAAAATCAACTACTTTCGCTAAGAAAGATTTTCCTTAGCTGAGATGGTCTATTCATAGTGGGCTATTTTACTTGTATGGAGCAGATTAGTTTTTTTTGACTCCAGAAAAAACTAGCCTTTAAAAGTACCCTGAAATTTTGCATGTATATACTACTCGTCGAGGCGCATCTTTTGGGCTGGGTCTCATATCCAGGAAAAATCTGGTTTCCATGGCAACGGACTTAGAAAAAAGTCTATGTATTTCAAGTCAATATTTATAACTCTATTTGTAGGAAAACTATAATACATATATACTTGGGGTTTCTCAACTCAACTATAAGGTCCATAGCAGAGCCGACTGAGGTTCAATAGAAAATCCAGTTGCCTTGGCAACTGGGCTAGACAGATGTTAAAATTTACAAAATGTTAATTTGAAGCTGGTAACTGTAGTTTATTAAAGTCTATATTATTCAAGTCTATATTCATAACTCTATTCGGAGCAAAACTGTAATATATATAAACTTGGGGTTTTGCAACTCATCTATAAGGTCCATATACAAACCGTTCGAGGTTAATTTGAAAATCCAGCTACCATAGCAACAAGACTATACAGATGTTAAAATTTATAAAATGATAATTTGAAGCACAAGTTAATAGTATTATGACTTGGGACCAACACCTACCCCCACTATATGACTTATTCTGCATCCGAATTACATTGTTCTATTTTTCAGTTTCCCTGACAACCACTGCAAACAAACCGATGCATTTTCATAGAAAATCGGTAATTTGGACATAAACTACAATATTTTCTGAAACTCGGTATATATGTTATCTGAACCACAATCTGGACTAAATCTTTTTTCAAAGGTTAAACCAACAGTTCCAGAAAACTGTAGTTTCCATGGGAATATAAGTTAATTATATTGGAAAATGCTACTAAACTACGCTAAGTTAAGCAACGAACCAAAGTGTGGCCGTTTGTTTAATTTTCCTTAGCTTCGTGGTTGCATTTCCTTTAGGAAATGCCTTTCTAGTTAAAATAGCGTTAAAATATAATTAAGAAGTACAGAAGTTGAACAGTTCTCTGATAAAAATATAAGATTTCGATATGCAGTTAGTGTGTGCAGCAAAAGTTACTATGGCAATAACATTAGTTATAGAACACCATATAAATGTTATTTAACTATTTTAGAACATAAATAAAATAAAAAATATAATGTTCTAGAACAGGTAGCTAGCTAGTTATTTCTTAATTTTAAATTAACTAGTAATTTAAAAAAATTCCGATTTCAACTTTTAACAATTTGTTGCCAAATGTTTTAACATTTTATAAGTGCAGGCCATTTATTCTATTTAATATAGTATAATGAAACTAAATCAATTAGCACTATAATTAATTAGTAAGGACGCCAGACAATAACATTTCACAAAAGTTCCACTCAACAGTTTCTCCACCGCCGTTCCCCGTTCGTTCCACCAATCGCCACGCCTCGTTGGCCCTACCCCAATCACTTGAGCCTCCAGCCGAGGGTGCTATTAACATTTTTATAGTTTCAAAAAAATCTTAAGCTCGTTAAAAAACACTAGCTACCATAAAAACAACATATCTACTAATGTTCTATAACACTTACCAATAATAAAAATATAAAAAATACCGTATTTTTTAAATTTAAAAAATGGTCACACAAGCTATACCTACTGTATGTTATAAAAATACTAGTTCTCTTAAAAATTACTAGCTACCTGAAATTATAACATTTATAACACTAAATTTAATAAAAAATTTTTAATTTTTTTTTTTTTTAATTTTTTTGAATTTTAAAATTTACTACCTATATGTTTTAGAACATGATATTTTATTTTATTTATGTTCTAGAATAGTAAAATAACATTTATATGGTGTTCTAGAACACTACTTGCTTGCCATAGTAACAACGATTGGCGATACTATGTTTGAAAATTGTAGTGGCATACGGAACCATTTACCCAATTTTTGAACATATATGATGATCCTAAGTTTCCAAGATATCCATTTTAACTCAAATTAACAGGATACAAATGATTCAATTACTATAATTCTGAGTTTATATGATACCAAGTTCCTTCCACATTATTATTCTATTTTATATTATTCTATTGAAATTGTTTTTCTTGAATCTGCTTTTCTGGGCTTTTCTTTCATAATTAGCACTTTAAAGCTTTTACGGCCCTCGTTTTGTTATCTCGTGCCGTAACGCTATAAAGTGCTATTTTATGAAGAATGACGTATATCCTTATGGTCGGTTACACAAGCTATAGTAGTGCCAATTTAATTATCTGTAAAATCGAAATAAATATATTAAGAATATTCAATCCAACGGAAACTTGAGTCGAAATAAATATTTATCATCGGGAAAATAGAAAATCAATAGTATTATTAAGTAATTATGATAAAATAAATAAATTTACTGAGTGAATATGTTTCTTAAAGAGATTCGTAAAGATAAAACTATATCGAATAATGAGGAAGAAAAAGAAAGATCTTCCAGGAATTCTGATACTTTCCATTCTCATGAAGTTACATTACATACTGCTCCAGAATCTCTCTGACACAAACTTAGGAAAGGATAAATCTCCAGAAACCTACAACGCTTCAGAATATCCTGCAAACAGAACTGTACCAAACGCAGATGGATATTCCTCCAGAATCCATCTACTGTATACTTCTCGAGAATTTCGCAAAACTTCACCAAAATTAGGAATGGCGATGTCTTCTGAAGAATCATTCCATTCTGCTGAAGAATCTTACAGATATTCAGATAGTTTCAATTCTGCTGAAGAAACTTCCAGGTCTTTAGCTGGTTACCATTCTGCTGCAGAATCCTTAGCTAGTTACCATTCTGCTGCAGAATCTTACAGATATTCAGATAGTTTCCATTCCGCTGCAAAATCCTCCAGATCTTTAGCTGGTTACCATTCTGCTGCAGAATCTTTAGCTAGTTACCATTCTGCTGCAGAATCTCCGATGAAACCAAAAAGATTCCGTCTGTTGGATATGTTGCACAGTATGCGTGATGCTGGTGTGAAAAAGATTATCAAAAATAAAGGTAATGATATGATGGAAGCGGAAATGGAGAGGAGGGAAGCTGTCGCATATCCAGTGCCGCCTCCGGTGGATAAAGTGCCGACACACGAGGAATATGCTACGCTGGAAAGGCACATAAAGTTACTGACTAGAGTTATGGTGGCACTTTCAATAGCATTAGCAGGGTTTGTGTTTGCAACAGTTGCTTTAGCCGTAAACCAATCGTCTGCTGTTTGTAAGAGTAGTTGTATGACGACCCCGTTCATACCCACTGAGATTGGAAGCACTACAGTTTATGTACCTCCTATATCTCGTAAACCGACCCTTCCTCCTACATCTCCTAAACCTACTACACTTTCAGCAAGTGAAATTGCGGACAAAATTACTAATCCGTGCTATGGAAAATCTGAAATACAGCCTGCCACTGGTAAAAATGAAATCATTGCTTTTGGTACCACTGATGAGTTTCTATGCGATGACGGATGGTTTGTTATTCAGCAAAAAAACAAAATACATTCAGACACCTTCAATTACGAGATGCTGACGCGTAACGGATACATTGCTGGGTTTGGAGACCTTACATCTGAATTCTGGTTGGGTTTGGGGAAGATCAACAAGCTAACTAAATTAGGGAAAGCTGTTCTACGAATAGACATGATAACATCTAACGGAGATGAATACTACGCTGAATATTCGACATTTAAGGTTGGCCCTGGATCTCAATATTTCAAGTTGACAATACGAGAATTCTCAGGAAATGTAAAAGATTCCTTGGCGGTTTACAATGGAAATGGTTTTACTACATTTGACATGTACACAATATTTCCAAAAAAAGCCTATTGTTCCGTACAAGCAGAGTGTGGTTGGTGGTTCGGTTCGGACTGTAAAACTGCAAAAGTTGGCATTCTAAACGGAAACTTCAAATCGAAAATGGGCTATCGACCAAGATGGCATAAGAAAGATTCGAGCGTCTTAAATCCAGATGAGATCAAAATGAAAGTTAAATTCCGCTAAATCAAATCAAATGAATGTAATTAAATCAAGTAATTATTTTACTTTAGCAATAATGTAAAACATGAAACCCGTTTAGTACGGTGACGATGCGAATCTCCATTTTTTAGATAAGTTACAAAATTCGGAAAAGTTATTTTTAAAAGTTTCTTAGGTTTTCAATTTTCAAAATCTACTTAGCCTTTCACCCTCAAAATGTACCTGTCTAGAACTAATATCTGCCCGATTACATAAGGATGGTTCTAATTATTAATTACTCTATCGTAGATAATGTAGTTACTTTTATTAATACCAAACGAACTGAAATTAGCTAAGGTTGTTGTTCCTCTGTACACCATACAAATCTTAGCTAGAAATCTTAATTAGATTGTATGAAATATGAAACAGAGAGTTTTACCTCCCCATAGTCCTTTCATCAATCGTCTGAGCGCCTTTGGGTTGGGTAAGAGGGGGCTTGAAGGGGGGGGGGGGGGGGGGGGCGACTTTCCCATCTTCGTTGATTTATTTGGGGTTTGGTTAAATTTCTTAAATAGCGATTTTGTGATACAGTAGAATTGCTCAATTTTAATTTTATTTCATAACTGAGCCTCGTGCTGCGCGAAAGCCACACGCACGTGTATAGTGATTATTTCAAGGCTTCCAAATATGTAAAAATATTTGAATGTGGTTGTAATACAGCCTCCAGCCTATGACCCCGTAGGAATTTCTTATATGACTGAACAACCCCACAAAGATGTTTAGTACTACTACTACTACTAGGTCGAGCGAACTCGGACAGTGGAAATGAGATCCTTCCAGGTTTCCCGATTCTCCATAGTTGTCGCAATTTCGTTTCTCCCAAGTTCAGTATCCCTTTCAAGTTGATCTATATATGTTATGGCCGGTCGTCCACGACTACGCTTTCCATGAATTGGTTGGCAGAAAAGTAGATCTGTTATGCCCTCGTCTTTACTTCGCCAGCAGTGCCCACTGAATCTTAATCTGCATTCACGGAGGGTGGTTGATACAGGTGGTATGTACCATAAAGCTCGGCGTTTGTCATGTGTTGTCTCCAGCTGATGTTTAGGGCTGCCCTTAGTAGTCTTGTGTAGCAACCATCAATTCGTTGTTCAAATGATTTAGTCAGTGTCCAGGTCTCACCCCCGTATAAAAATACACTTTCCACTGTGCCTCGAAAGAACTTAGTCTTCAGGTGCCTGGATAGATCTGATTTCCAGATGGTATCCATTTTTGATAGAGCTACAAAAGCCTTTGCTTTCCTAACTTCTATGTTCTTTTTGCTATTCTCTATCCATGATCCAAGGTACTGGAAGTCGTTAATTACAGAATGTTAAGTACAGCTATGGGACATTAAAAATAAAACAATCACATGAGCTCGTACGAGCTCTTTTAATTGAGAAGGGCGATCTTTTTCAATAATGTCGCACATTTAGTTAAATGATAATACTGGTTATAGGTACTGTTGCGTTACGTGTACATTTTGTTTTGGATTAACTAGGCGGATTGTTTATTTTATTGAATGCCAATTTCTTGCGTGACTAGACAGCGCAGTAGCATTAGCTAGTATTGTGCAGTCTAAGCACTGAGATCGGGGGGGGGGGGGGGGGCGGGGTGGTTATGCGGGGAATGGGACAACTGTCGGGAGTTGGGATACTGTGAGCGGATCCAATTCGCTGCACTACCTACCGGTAAATGGGGAAAGTGGCTTTTTACCAATAGTTGGCTAGGTGACATTACCAATATAATGTCACCTAACAACCAACGAAGGAAATTTACATTGCCAGCCACAAGGAGAGATGAGAGGCTACAAGCCATATCAGGGGGACGTAGGGAGCTAGGTATCAGGGAACAGGGAGTGCCAAGGGAAGGAAGGATAGGTTAGCCAATGGTGGGGCAGCACACCATCTGATTGGGATGCATCCATTGGCCAGGCCATGTAGCAAGTAGCCATATTCCATATGTGTTAGTAATATAACCGTTGCCTTTATTACCTGTTGTTCAGTTGGTTTGTGTAGAGCTGTGGAAACAAGATGGTTTAAACTGTCGTCCTCGTCAGTAACTGTGCTATTATTATATTCTGACTGTGCTATTATTGTATTCTGACATTACGAACAACTGCCACTAAAACTCAGTTATTCTTTTGGGCTCCGGCCTTTCAGATACCACAAGCCTTTCAGCAGCCAGCGGACGGTGCGATGCGTATTACCCAAAAGCAAACACATCGGTCGGGATTCCCTCGCTAACTCGGGGATCCCGTCACAGTTTAAACCACGCTTAGAAAGTTTAAATCTCGCAACCATGAGTGAACAACGAACGCCCCAGGGTTCAGAGAGGGGTGGAAGTCTGCCACAAACCCCGAGCGACAGAGACCAAACGATTCGGGAAGCAGAGAAGAGGCGGTACCGGCCCGCCACACCGTATTCGCTGAGGAATGACGATTCGGTGGTAGAGGAGGAAGGCGGATGGGTACAAGGGGACGAGAAGCCGGAGTGGACACGGGACGGGAGTGGCGAGAAGAATACCGGAGTCGCCAGCCAACCAGCGGCTACAGGCGGCGAGCGGCCCACCGGAACAGCAACGGTGGAGCCGACGGTACCACGCCAGATGAGGAGAGGAGGCCAAGAAGTCGTGGAGGAGGACATCGGGACGAGCGATCGCCTACAACGGGCGTATAACGCCATGAGGAAAACTCTAAAGGATGCTAAGATAGGAGGAAAGGTAGGCGAGCCCAAGTTGAATCGGAGACTCGGTGAGTGTAACAAACATTTTCACTACCTAGTCCGATTTGGGCAGGGGGAACTGGCGAGTGAAAGGGCAAGAGGTGGTCGCCACAGAACTGTTTGAATTGTGGCGATCTGAGATAATACCGTATGGTGTAGTGTACATAGGGCCTTATCTGGTGGATGCGCGGGTGATTAAGTTAGTGGGATGGGCGGATCCGCACGACGCCGAACCCGAGGTTGACCCCGAGGATTAGGTGTCGTCGGTTAGTGAAACCGGTAGCAGGCACAATAAAGTTGGTAAAACCGGGAGGCGACGGGAGTCCGTCGCAACCGAAAAGTCTGCTACACCCTCCGCGAAAGCAAGAAGGGTGTTAGAGATAGATCTGGCGTGTCAGCTAGACATAGCTGCGTTAGATCAAAAGGAGTTATAGAGACAAATGGGTGAGGGGACCTTGTTGTTAGAGAGGGAGAGGGAGTTAGCAAGAGAGTGTAGAGAGATGGCCGAGAAGGTGGTGAGAGAGTGTAGGGAGAGAACCGCGAGGGAGGTAGAGAGGGTTGAGAGAGAGGTGAACGAGCGTAATGCAAGGGAGGCAAATGAGCGCAAAGAGCGAGACACGAGGGAAACAGAGAGGATTGAGAAAGATAGGGAGTCGGTGAACCAGAGTATTAGAGAGGACAGGGAGAGAGAGATGGCTGGTAAGAGAATGCGGAATGATATGCATACCCAGTTGAGGGGGTTAATGCAGTATCAGGCAAAACAAAAGCGCCGATTTGAACTGGTGAAAATGGGTTTAACAGAGAGCGAAGCTGGTTCGGGAAGTATTTATGAGGAACCAGGGGTGATGGAAACTTTTGTCAATACTCCAGTTACAGGTACCGGACGACAAACACAAAACTGGTGTAACCGGACGGATGGGGAGGGGGGGGGGGGGGGGGGGGTAATTACAATACGTTTAGTAGGAATGTTAATATTAATAATACCGTAGTTGATAATCCTAATAATAACGAGGGTACATTTCTTACCGGAAATAATGTCTCCAAACAGACTGGTTCCTCTTCGGTCTGGATGATTTCTACAGATGTAGTCATTCTTCGTGAAGGATCTACAGTTTGTATTTCCATAACTGAATATCCCAAAGGGATTTTGGGTCTCTGTAGAATGGCAGAATGCATATTTTGTATGAAGACATCTTTAAAGATAGCGAATCCGGCACTATCTAATTTCTCAAAGGCAGAGTCTCGCAGGCTGAGTTTGGTCAGTGCGCGATCTTTAAACTGACTGTCAACGTTCCGAAACGGAGTCAGAAAGCGCCTGAAACATTAAAATCGGATTAATTTGCTGTGTTCATCTAATTTTGTGAGTTTGGTTCCCAGGATTAAGGGGTTTGAGCGTATGGTTCGACTGCACATATCGGCTAACCATCCGGAAAGTGTGGTATTTTCGAATATGGTACAGTATAAATGGCCAAGAAAGGACGGAGGGTCACACTCATAAAACTATAAACCACTCCAGGTGCTCTCAATGGTCCATCGAAATATAAACGTGAATAATGGTCACCATAAACCTGTTGATAATTAAGCCGATTTCCCACTTTAAAATTCCATCCATATAACCAATATCACGGCCTGTTTCCATACAGTTACCTTTCCACCCCTTCATTCACCTACAAACCACAATATTGCTAGCTTCCCTGTAAGCTACTGCCATCAAATAAGGGAGTGAGCGAGCACCCTATACAAACACACCCTTCCTTCTCATTGGAGCCCCCACACTATACAAACATTTCCTTCTTCCTTATTGTACCAAACCCATCCAGTCATTGACAAGGGAATATTTTGTAACTAATAAAACTCTATGGATTATCATTGGCAGTAACCGGTTATTGGTCAGTTCAAAACAAACCAATATTAATCATATTTTACATGTGTTCAATGTAAATCACTGCATAAGAAAGGCAGGTTATGGTTAGGTGATAATTAGGGGTCAACTTCACATTGACCCCGGATACTGGGTTAAAAAAGGGCCACATTTGGATGGGAAAGTCAGTCAGTAACCACAGGCCTTAGTAGATGGCAGCCTCCGCAGCTAATCTAGACTATGCTCTTTGGTATTGGACCTACTTTGATCCATTACTGCATTCGCCTTTTCAGGAGTTCACTGGTGTTTGGGCTCATAGGTAAGGTTCCCGGTGAGGACTTAGCTTTGGCCGACCAGTCCTGGAGTGCTCGCGCACTCTGCCCGCTGGCTACTCAGTTCGCCTCAGGATCAATGGTTTCCTTTGAGGACAGATTAGCAGCAATCTTCCCGGGTTTGACACTGTCAGATTACGGTAGTGCTTGCGCACTTTGTGGAGCGAAGCGACATTGGTTAAACCTCTAAGTCATAGGACAAAGAAGCAGCCAAGCGTTTGTATCCAATCGGTTCAACTGCTGTTTGAACCCAGATGATAACCTGGTGTTTGTACTATTGCCAAGTTTCCAATAGCGTGAAGCTGCACCAAGTTTATTACGACTTTCTAAAATCTGTTTTATCAGCTATTTTTCAGAGTATTTTAGCATAACGAAACGAATACTGTATTTTTTGTATATTTTGGTTACAATTATTTTGGATAGTATTATTTTTCGAGGCTATAATTTGGATCCTAATGGACCCAAAGCACCCCTCACCCGGTTTCTCCTTTTTCCTCATCCCAGAGGTTTTTCTATGGTGTTACAGTACAAATTATTACTTTACAATTACAATTGTAAATTGGCCTACAACATCAGCCAGGAAAAGTACATGCAGGATAAAATTGAAGCAATTACAACTCCTCACATACAGCAACAATCTAGACCTACCTGGCAAACTGTAAATGAGGTATCTGGTCGGAAAAGTTGTGCAAAGGGGCGCCTCAAAGCCGATGGTCCTGAAGAACGTGTTGGGAAGTGGAAAAATCACTTCAGCAACTTGCTTGGGCAGCCACCAAACAGCGAGGTCAGCCCTACAAGGAAAATATATGACAAGACACTACCTATAGAAACAGGGGACTTCACACCTGCCGAACTCCAAAGAAGCATTAAAAGCATGTCCAATAATAAAGCGAGTGGAAAACAGGAGTGCTAAACAGACCATTATTGAATGTTTGCAACCGGATGTTAAAAGGGGAAAAGCCACCACCAATTTGGACTAAAGGTCAACTAAAGCCTCTCCCCAAGAAAGGAGACCTCGGCATACCAACAAACTATCGTGGGATCTGTCGGCTTGTGGTAGCTGCCAAAATATACAATAAAATAATTCTATATAGGATTAGTAGGCCTCACATAGAGAATCTACTGCGTAAGAGCCAAAACGGATTTCGACCAAGTAGATCAACAATAGCTCAGATACTTGCACTAAGGAGACTGATTGAAGGAATTAAGTCAAAGAATCTCCCCGCAGTCATGACTTTTGTGGACTTCAATAAGGCATTCGACTCCATCCATAGAGGTAAAATGCTTTAAATCCTAAGAGCTTATGGAATACCAGAAGTAATTGTTGCTGGCATTGGATTGTTATATTGTGACACAGAAGCGCAGGTACTCTCACCAGATGGTGAAACTGAGTTTTTCTCAATCCTGGCTGGCGTACTGCAAGATGACACATTAGCACCATTACTACTTGTAATTGTAATTGGATTACGCAATGAGGACTTCCACAAAGGGTGAAGATCTGGGATTCACTCAGAAGTAGTAGATATCCGGCAACTACAGTCACAGACTCCGACTTTGTGGATGACATCTCGCGGCCAGCCATACACAGTGCCGGCGGACCCAGCAACATAGCGCCCCCAGATCTCGCGGCCAGCCATACACAGTGCCGGCGGATCCAGCAACCTAGCTCCCCCAGATCTCGCGGCTAGCAATACACAGTGCCGGTGTACCCAGCAACATAGCGCCTCCAGGTCTCGCGGAAATCGATCAACTTGCTTACTGGTCGGAAAAGCCCACTCTGAAAAGCTCCTCAATAATTACAGGGTATTGCCTGATAACTTTATAGAAGTAAAAGTGTCTGAGTCTGTACTCCCAGATATTCCCATTGGCGATATCTCCTTTGCAGAAGTGAAGGCTGCTGCAAAGAGCATTAAGACCAATCGTGCCAGTGGAGTAGATGGTGTTCCACCTGAGGTCTTTAAAATACCTGAGTGTTTAATGTACCGAACAACAAGAGTCCCACAAGAAATGAAAACAAATAAGTTGGTTAAATAAGTCTATTCACCGCCGCCTCTCGTGCCAGTCGTGCCAATCGGACCAATCAGACCAATCGTGCCAGTGGAGTGAGGTCTTTAAAATACCTGAGTGTTTAAAGCTCATCTATCCCATCATAGTAGACATGTACCGTACAACAAGAGTCCCACAAGAAATGAAAACAAATCAAAGTAAAAGACAATTCACATTACTAAGCAAATTATAATGGGAAAGCAAGTCGCCAATGAACCATCCTCACACAAGAGTCCCATTGTCACCTCATCCTCATGACGTCCATTTCCACGCCAGACACACATCCACAACGGACTGGTATACATCTGGTAGAGCGTACTGACCACTGACGAACCGGACGACCCATTCAATGGTAATGACAACGACAAACCCTTGAGGAAACGGAAAACAAGATCCCCAAGAAAAAGCGGGGAAATGACAAAACTAATAAGAAGCCTCTTCTGGAAAACATCGACGACGACGGTATTGAGATTATCAACTTTAGATGTGTCTGAGCGACATCTCTAGAAGGATCAAGAGTGGAACCGACAAAATTTAGTGGAAACCCAGCTGAATTCATTTCGTTCAAAGCACTATTATTATTACTATATTACTATTTTATTGCTCCAGTGGATAGTAAATATCCCCATGACCACAAAGATGAGACATATGTTAACCTATCTATCTGGAAACGCGCTACAGAAGGTAACAAACACTACGAGGACGTTTACGATGGACATCAGCGTGCATGGGACGTATCAGAGAATAACTTCGGTAACCCGTCAGCCGTAATGAAATCTGTGATGCACAACGTCAGCAAGTATAGATTCCCCATCGTAACCATATTTACGATCGGGAATCAGGAAGTAGTCAATCTATAGAAGTAGTTACCATAGTTTGTAGCCTTCCACTCCACTACTATGTTGTTGAGTTTTTCTAATTGAGAGACTTAACAAGTGACTTATACGTGAGTATTCCATCAGTCCATTTAGGATCCGTCTTGTTTCAGGGTAGGAACTTAATGAAGGTTCGATTCATTGAAGGGGGGAGGGGGGGGGGGGGGTCTGCGTGGAAGCACAATGTAACTGCCCAATATAATTTGGGGTCCTAAGGGCGTCAAAAGTAGTACATGTAGTACATTAGGACCCCAGAGTGAGGAACAAAGTTTCCATAGCCCGTATTTTTCATATAGGATTAATTACATTTAATTTAATTTAATTTATTTTCGTACATTATATATGTATATATGAAATGCATCATAACAATATAAGTACAGCGTACCGGTATGTATTGTACAGTATACATATAAAGATTAGCACAAGGTAAATAATATATAATAAAGGTAAGATCAACAAGTGACGGCATAATAGACACATATCAGATTAGGCCTAATTTTAAAAATACAGCAACAAACGAAAAACAGAAAAATATATTAGATCTAAATTTACCTACTGTAGCATCAAGACGCATGGGCAAGCATATGCTTAACTTCATCATACTCAAAGCCAACAATTTCTGATTTCCCTGCCTATACATTGGCTAACTCTCTGCAAATATTAATATTGCCCCCCCCAACATAACTAACTGACACATAACTAACTGACACATAATTAATTGACACATAACTAACTGACACATAACTAACTGACACATAACTAACTGACACATAACTAACTGACACATAACTAACTGACACATAACTAACTGACACATAATTAATTGACACATAACTAACTGACACATAACTAACTGACACATAACTAACTGACACATAACTAACTGACACATAACTAACTGACACATAATTAATTGACACATAACTAACTGACACATAACTAACTGACACATAACTAACTGACACATAACTAACTGACACATAATTTGTACGATAATAAAGTAGAATTAACAAACTTTATAAAACAGTTATATAACATTATAAGAGCGTGACAAGAACTTACAATTCCTTCATCTATATATCTGTGAGACTTAAAAGGTAGATTCCTAACATTACGTACATTATTGTTCCACGCCGTGCACAAGCGGTTACAGTTATCCGAAAACAAGTCCCACAGTTGGCATCCATAAAAAGTCATGGTATATAACTTTTGAATATTTGAAACAATTTCTGGATCCGCGTACTTGAATTCTTGTCTTAAATTAGCTAGTTTTCCAATAAAAGCACCGTGTTTATTCTGAATATCTAACGTTAATGAGCAATTTGAATCCAACCATAGGCCTATACCTAAATAACACACTCTCTCTACCCAGGGCCAACCTATCCCGTTTGCCTCGAGTTTTGCCATCGGTTTAACACCACGGACATTAAATGCAATACATTTACATTTACACTTAGAAGAATCCACATTAGTATTATATTATTATTATTATTATTATTATATTATATTACTAAATATTTATAACTGTAAATATGGATTTATGTGGATGAAGTCTGCAACGTGCTTGTCTGGATTAAACATTAAACAGAACCCCTCACACGCAGCAACTTCTTTCTGAAACTTGTTGCTGGGCTCCTCACACGAAGGAAATTTGTTGTCGCAACTTGTTTCTGCAGCGTGTTGCTTGACTCACACGTGGGAATCTTGTTGCTCAAGAAAATAACAATTATTTCAAAATAAATAGCTGTCACGACCAGTCATTTATTTATAATATCATATTATCTAAATATTAGCTAATATATTTATGGAATGTATTAAAAGATTTTAAAGATGTTGCTGGGAATAGAAATGTTTAGAAATGTTGCAGCAACTTGTTGGTGGATTCCTCGTACACAGAAACGTTTGTTGCGCAATGTTTTTTTTATTGCTGACCCCGTCACGCGGAGCAACTTTTGTTTCAGAAACAAGGCTGGTAAGTTGATATAATTATGTAACAAGAATTATGAAATGAAAATTAAACCGTTGGCATTGTATTGAAATAAATTGTTGCAACATATTGCACGACATGCGAATGCTAATTGGTGAACCCGTATTTACTGCCTACAATAAATTCATACTTAATGGCTTTCGTATTATCTTTACTTCCAGCTGGATAACAAGCCATCCGTCATCGCATAGAAAATCAGGAGAGATACGAAGTATAAAAACTACCAGGCTGAAATTTACATTTGATGTAGCCACATTTTCACTAACGGAGTCGTCACACAACTATTCTTACATACATCAGAAGATTGATTTACGGCTAAGGCAACTGTTGCAAACGCAAATCCCGCCAATGCTATTGACAGTACCACTATAACTCTAGTCAGTAACTTTTTACGCCTTTCCAGCGTAGCATATTCCTCGTGTGTCGGCACTTTATCCACCGGAGGCGGCACAGGATATGCGACAGCTTCCCTCCTCTCCATTTCCGCTTCCATCATATCCTTACCTTTATTTTTGATAATCTTTTTCACACCAGCATCACGCATACTGTGCAACATCTCCAACAGACGGAATCTTTTTGGTTTCATCGGAGATTCTGCAGCAGAATGGTAACTAGCTAAAGACCTGGAAGTTTCTTCAGCAGAATTGAAACTGTCTGAATATCTGTAAGATTCTTCAGCAGAATGGAATGGTTCTTCAGAAGACATCGCAATTCCTAATTTTGATACAGTTTTGTGTGAGGGAGATTCTGGAGCAGTATATAAAGTATCTGAATATCTTAAAGAATAATTGCTTTTCTTCTATTTTTCTCTCTTCTCAGGAATCTATTAATTTTAATCCCAATTTCTTTATAATGGAACGCATCTAAATTCCTGGGAGATCTTTATTTTTCTTTCTCATTATTTGACGACATCGTTTTATCTTTTCGAAACATATGAAGTATATTTATTTATTTCATCATAATTACTTAATTATACTGTTGATTTTTTATTTTGCCTGTGATAAAAATTATTTGGACTCATGTTTCCGTTGTTTTGAATATATTAAAGATATTTTTTAGATTTTATATATCCCTATATATACACAGTGCCGGCGGACCCAGCAACATAACGCCCACAAATATCGCGGTCCGGAACCATCAACATAGCGCCCCCAGATCTCGTGGTCAGCCATACACAGTGCCGCGGTGACCCAGCAACATAGCGTTCCCAGATCTTGCGGTCAGCCATTCCCAGTGCCGGCACACCCAGCAACATAGTGCCCCCAAATCTCGCGGCCAGCCATATACATTATACAGTGCCGGTAGACGCAGCAACCTAGTGTCCCCAAATCTCGCGGCCAGCCATACACAGTGCCGGCACACAAAGCAACATAGTGCCCCCAGATCTCGCGGTCAGCCATATACATTATACAGTGCCGGTAGACGCAGCAACCTAGTGTCCCCAAATCACGCGGCCAGCCATACACAGTGACGGCACACCCAGCAACATTGTGCCCCCAGATCTCGCGGTCAGCCATATACAGTGCCGGCGCACCCAGCAACATAGCGCCCCCAGATCTCGCGGTCAGCCATATACAGTGCCGGCGGACCCTGCAACATAGTGCCCCCAGATCTCGCGGTCAGCCATATACAGTGCCGGCGCACCCAGCAACATAGCGCCCCCAGATCTCACGGTAAGCCATATACAGTGCCGGCGGACCCTGCAACATAGTGCCCCCAGATCTCGCGGTCAGCCATATACAGTGCCCCTGGAATTAACTATTCCTCGAAAATGTGGATTATAAAGTCGGACAAAAAAATGTTACATTATTTTGGTAAAAAAATTGTTATTATTATAATTTTGTTGTTAGTTTTTATTGGAAAATCGTCTACAACATGTTAACTGTTATTAGTTGTAAAAAATAAAAGCAAAAAATAACTAGCTAGTCGATTAGCTAATGTTCTACTGTAGAACACAATATTTTTTTTGAAAAATGTTGCAATGAAGTCGGTGGTGATATTACTGTGCAAAAAGTACATAATTTCATTAATTAATATCAAATGCGACTGCAAACGGAACTCTAGCCACTATTTTTTTATTTAAAAATATATTTTATTCTAGAACATTTTTAATAATATTTTTTAATTTTAGGAATTCTGATTTACTCAATTATATATTTACTTACATGTTTTTGAACTAAATAATAATTTACTAGCTACAATTATAAAAAAAAGTGTTGGAGTAAAATGTTGAGGTGATGTAGGAGGATAAACTGTCCGACTCAGGGTGTAGAGCACGACGTAACGTTGATATGTCAGAGGAGGCGAATAACTAACGGAGTCGTAACACAACTATTCTTACATACATCAGAAGATTGATTTACGGCTAAGGCAACTGTTGCAAACGCAAACCGTACCAATGCTATTGACAGTACCACTATAACTCCAGTCAGTAACTTTATGTGCCTTTCCAGCGTAGCATATTCCTCGTGTGTCGGCACTTTATCCACCGGAGGCGGCACTGGATATGCGACAGCTTCCCTCCTCTCCATTTCCGCTTCCATCATATCCTTATCTTTGATAATCTTATTCACACCAGCATCACGCATACTGGGCAACGAATTCAACACGCGGAAGCTCTTTGTGCAGCAGAATTGAAACTATCTGAACATCTGAAAGATTCTTCAGCAAAATGGAATGATTCTTCAGAAGACATCGCAATTCCTAATTTTGGTGAAGTTTTGCGAAATTCTCGAGCAGTATAGAAGGATTCTGGAGGAATATCCATCTGCGTTTGGTACAGTTCTGTTTGCAGGATATTCTGAAGCGTTGTAGGTTTCTGGAGATTTATCCTTTCCTAAGTTTGTGTCAGAGAGATTCTGGAGCAGTATGTAATGTAACTTCATGAGAATGGAAAGTATCAGAATTCCTGGAAGATCTTTCTTTTCCTTCCTCATTATTCGACATAGTTTTATCTTTACGAATCTCTTTAAGAAACATATTCACTCAGTAAATTTATTTATTTTATCATAATTACTTAATAATACTATTGATTTTCTATTTTGCCGCTGATAAATATTTATTTGGACTCAAGTTTCCGTTGTTTTGAATATTTTTATGATATCTTTTCGAATTTATATATATAATGTGGGGCGAGACACGTATGGCGAGCCATCAGCGAACTGATATAATTATACTATGGCCGTTTCTCAAAAGTCTGTGTGTGACGTGTGTGTGTGTGTGTGTACGTACGTGTGTGTACGTGTGTGTGTGTGTGCACTGGTTAACGCTACATACTGTGGACGTAAGTGCCATACAATACCCACGTTCTGGGGACCTTTCGCGAACTGGGGACGTCCCCAGAACGTTCTGACTGGAAATTCGAAATCTTCATTGCCAAATTAGTCTAAATATAAAATTTCACCGTATTTAGGCTCAGTCCCCACTTTGTTTGTGTTTAGCCGCACTCGTATGTGTTCGGTGTGTATGGGGTGTAAATATTGATGTCCCCACTATAACAGTGATAAGTATACACACATTATCTACGTCATTTTGTGACGTCACAATGTCCCCAGTGAGCTTAATTTTTAACGACCCCGGTTTGTGGTTGAAATTAAGTATATTATGAGTTATGTTCAATTATTTATGGATTAGTTAGTCAGGTCTGTCTTTGAGACAATGCAGCTTAGGCAATCCATAGATAATGTTTTTTTATTGTTTCTATACACTCGTGAATAATTGTAAAAGTTAATATTTCCTTATGAGTTACCTAAGCACCCCTTGTGGTGCAACTTTCCTCAGTTACTATAACAATGGATTTTCACTTAGTCGATAGTGCTAAACAATCCCGCATGCACTATGCATACAAGCATGTAGAAATTTTTAAAAAAATATATGGACAAATATCGTAATACGGCCACTGCTACTTTTTTTCTGCGGGGGCACTAATTAAATTAATGTTTAAACAAACAAGGTGGAGCACAACGATATATGATGTAACTCTTATCATTCAAATTACATTAACCTCATTGAATTATATTAATTATATCATTAATTTTATACCTTTAATTTTTTAGACCCTTCTACGTACTGTAGTGGAAAACGCAGTGGTTAAGTAGTGGTTAACGTCGTACTGTAGTGGTTAACGAAAACACGCCCATTCTAAATAGTGTACTGTCCCTTGCGCACATCTGGGGACATTAGTTTTTTAGTGCTGAGGGTATTATATTATGCCCTACGTTCTACTTATGTAGGTAGTTGCAATGGACGTTAAGAATATATAATAATATTAATAAATTAACGAGAACACACCGTTCTAAATACTGTCCCTTGCGCACATCTGGGGACATTAGTTTTTGTATTGTTTTTCTGCAGCCCATACGTTATGTAGTTGCAATGGACATTAAGAAAATTTTTTATATATTGACGAAAACACACCGTTCTAAATACTGTCCCTTGCGCACATCTGGGGACATTAGTTTTTGTATTGTTTTTCTGCAGACCATACGGTATGTAGTTGCAATGGACATTAAGACAATTTTTTATATATTGACGAAAATACACCATTCTAAATACTGTCCCTTGCGCACATCTGGGGACATTAGTTTTTTTAGTGCTGGGAGTATTATATTAGGTCCTACGTATAGTTGCAATGAATGTTACTACAACTACTACTACTAGGTCGAGCGAACTCGGACAGTGGAAATGAGATCCTTCCAGGCATCCCAATTCTCCATAGTTGTCGCAATTTCGTTTCTCCCAAGTTCAGTATCCCTTTCAAGTTGATCTATATATGTTATGGCAGGTCGTCCGCGACTACGCTTTCCATGAGTTGGTTGCCAGAGAAGTAGATCTGGTATGACCTCGTCTTTACTTCGCCAGCAGTGCCCACTGAATCTTAATCTGCGTTCACGGAGGGTGGTTGATACAGGTGGTATTGTACCATAAAGCTCGGCGTTTGTCATGTGTTGTCTCCAGCTGATGTTTAGGGCTGCCCTTAGTAGTCTTGTGTAGCAACCATCAATTCGTTGTTCAAGTGATTTAGTCAGTGTCCAGGTCTTACCCCCGTATAAAAATACACTTTCCACTGTGGCTCGAAAGAACTTAGTCTTCAGGTGCCTGGAGAGATCTGATTTCCAGATGGTATCCATTTTTGATAGAGCTACCCAAGCCTTTGCTTTCCTAACTTCTATGTCCTTTTTGCTACTCTATCCATGATCCAAGGTACTGGAAGTCATCGACCTTCCTTAGTTTATTATTATCAATGGTTGTCAAGTTTCCATCAACATTAAAGGTCATGAATTCGGTCTTTTTAGCATTTATAAGCAATCCAACCTCCCTAGCAGCCCTCTCCACTTTATTCAGTAGAAGCTGTGCATCTGTTAGCGTATTAGAGAGCATCGGGGCGATGATATTATTTCTAATTTTTTCCTTCATTCAAAATCGATCTACTTCGTCATTTATTAATCAATTAGTTTGAAATTTTCAGTGAATGGTCTTGACATTAACCAATAAAACTTGTAGACAGAATTTTGAAATTTCGAGCGTAAGTTATGTTTTGAGCCGATAATCTGAAAATATCGGCCAAAAATAAAACACATTTAGTTAATATTTTTTCATTTTTTTAGTTAACATTAGTCTTCTGGGGCGGTATTCATAGAGTTAATATTAGTTACAGCTACTTAGTGACAGCTTTTAGTAAGTGCTGCAACTATGTTTAGTAAGAGCTATCTGTTACTAAAAACAACTGATTTTAGTAAGAGCACTGACTTAACTTAGTTTCAACTAGCCCTTAAAAAAAATCAGTATTCATAAACTGTTACTAAACTTAGTTCTAGCCTTTTTTTAGCAGTGCCGGTACTTTAACTTATGTTTATCAAAAAGCTTTCAGTTTCAACTTAAGGTCGGTAGCTATGCCCTGCATGTCTCTATGTTTACTGTTTAACTTGAACTGGTAGTCTACATTAAAACCCATTAATTTTATTGGTCACTAAAACAATTCCTGTTTTCCAGTAAATTTTTTTGATTATCAAATATATATTTCCTCCACTCAATTTAATTATCACTAAAATATATTTTCATCAAAAATAAATCTGTTACGGCCTGTTGTAATAAAATCCCTTCATTATTAGTGGCACTGTAACATGCCCTTTCCCACATTTTAGCAATAATTTATATTTAATAGATTTAATGTTAATTAATAGATTTTAGCGGAAACTGAATATTTTAGTGATTTCCTATTAAAATTATAGTGAAAAATTATTATTTTTAGTCAGTTAGTAAGGCGATAATTCAATTGGCTACCATTATCGAATACCATTATTTACATTCGGTAATAGAGATGAAATTAATGAAGTGGGAACGCTACCGCTTTTTCATCTTGCGAAAGTTGGCGAATGGTAGAATTCTTTAGCAAAACACATTTTTCAACGGACGAGGACCGTTCGGCAACAATCTCACCATTCAAGAATGTACGCTGAAATTTGGAAATTTAAGTCGGATATATGTTTAAAAAACAACAAGCTTTATGTCCATACATTTGACAGTTTCTCTGCAACAACACATTTGCAATGAACACAGAATGCTAGAAAAACAAGAGAGAGTATAATGTGGCCGGAGTCGTCAGTAACATAATAACCATACTGTATGTATGAAGGCCAACATAGAATAAGTAAGCGGTCTTACCAACTTAGTCACATCTTCATGTGACTAGAAATTTAAGTTACAGCTAATACTAACTTAATTAAGACTAAATTCTATGAATACGAGTTTAGCAACAACTAGTACTAAATACGTTAGTAATAAGTAGCAGCAACTTCTCTGAATACCAAATTAGTACAAGCACTTACTAACTTGATGTGACTAGGACTAAGTTCCTAGTTAGTCACATTTATGAATACCGCCCCTGATCAATGGCCAATATGTGAATATGTCAAGACCATTTACTGAAAATTTCAAACGAATTCATTAAAAAATAACGGTGTAGATAGGTTTTGAGTGAAGGAAAAAATGAGAAATAATATTCTGAGTTAAATGCATGTAAATTTTAAAACCTTCCCGCGCGAATTGGTTAGTCTCTATGTGACCAATTTCTAAACAAGTATAAAAATTTATAAATCGCTATTTTCATTTATAAATTTACCTAACATGTTTAGAAAAAACCCTGGGGGGGGGGGGGGGGGCAGGGACCTGAATGACGACACTATATTCCAGGACATGGTTCACGTAGAGCCTATCTCACCTATACAAATAATGTCCATTGCAACTACATAACGTATGGGCTGCAGAAAAACAATACAAAAACTAATGTCCCCAGATGTGCGCAAGGGACAGTATTTAGAACGGTGTGTTTTCGTCAATATATAAAAAATTTTCTTAATGTCCATTGCAACTACATAACGTATGGGCTGCAGAAAAACAATACAAAAACTAATGTCCCCAGATGTGCGCAAGGGACAGTATTTAGAACGGTGTGTTTTCGTCAATATATAAAAAATTTTCTTAATGTCCATTGCAACTACATAACGTAGGGGCTGCAGAAAAACAATACAAAAACTAATGTCCCCAGATGTGCGCAAGGGACAGTATTTGGAACGGTGTGTTTTTGTTAAATTATTATATAAGGCCTATTCTTAGCGTCTATTGCTCTTACAATACGTACTGTAGAAGGGTCCAAATAATTGTAAAGCATCAAATTCATAATTAATATAATTAAATGATAAGAGTTATATCATTAATTGTTGTGCGCCACTATATTTGTATTTATACAACCTAAAATTAATTAGTCTTCCCGCAGAAAGAAATAATATTTTGAGCAGTGATGGCAGTATTACGGTTTATTTCTTGAAACTGCAAGTATTTTCAAAACAAATTGCTACATGCTTGCTAACTTGTACGCATTGATACAGGGGGAATTGTTCAGCGCTATCGCTATCGACTAAGTGAAAACCCATTGTTATAGTAAATGAGTAAACTATGGAAACTTGTATCACAAGTAGTCTTTAGGTAACTAATAGAGAAATATTAACTTTTACAATAATTATTCACGAGTGTAAAAGAACACTATCTCTTTGTACTGTACTGACCTGGCCAAGTATTCCAATTACTAGAATCATATCCATGAAGTTGCATAAAAACAAAGCATTTCAGTTTCCTTTTCCATATACTGTATGTGTTACACTACAGTAGTTGTGGACTGTGGACATTAATTTTCGTATGTGTCTTGACCCCAGTTGGGGTTTGTGGACATCACTAAACACACTCAGGTACAACACACATAATTATGACGTCACCAAAAGCAATGTCCGCACAGTGAATGTAAAAAAATGATTTTTGAAATATTGGAAAAATTTTAAATTTTGAAAAGCAAACATTTCCCATTACTTATTAGGAAGCTAATTTGAAAATTTGAAGGATTTTCATTGGATAGTTCTCTAGATATTTAATAAATAAGTACGTCCACAGATCCCTTGGTTGTGAGCTTGTCCACAGAATCCATAGTTAACCCGTATAGGTGTGTGTGTGTGTGTGTGTGTGTCGGTAGCCATAAATGTCGGAAGCCATAATCGAAGTTAATATCTTCAGTTAAATTGTATGGTTGAATCGAATTATTTCGATTCTTCTATCGGTAATTAATTATTTAGGGGGGTAACATTTATCCCATCTGGTATAAAATTAACATGGGTAGATTCGCCGTGTCCCATTCTATCAAAGTCTTTACTTTATACTCGAGATTAATGTCAAGTTTTATAGTTATTTATTGATTTACAATTAAAATTGCATTTTTATCAATTAATTCACACGCAGGCTCTAACCGCCTAATGACAGTCAATACGGAGTAATTCCTTCCCGTGTCTTAGCAACGCTGAGAATGTCCTGGCCTGTTAGAGGCAGACTGCTGCTGGTTGGGGATGGTAGGATAGCATTAATTCCCTAAACATTCACTCACTCTCCATAGAACTGGCTGACGGGGGTGTGTGTGTGTGTTTAGGTATCAGTTATTCAATGACATTAATATTATTACTAATGAAGGAATAGTGCTCCTTCAATACATCTCAACAGACATCAATTCATTGCCTGTGCCTACCAACGCGTGCTCCATAACATAACAACATATATCCTTGATTTCCATCACCTCTCACCACAATTATTATTAGTAATTAAAAGTTTCAATTCGGTTTGTCGTTCCGTTATCTGGTTATTCAGTTATTGCATTATTAATAAATAAATGTTTTAAAATATATCTTACGAAATATGGTTAATAATAAAAACTTGTCGCTAACATTCTCACTATGGGGGTTTTAAGGAGTGCTGATTACATTTCTGATGTCAGTTTTCATGTTTACATAAATCTAGTCTGTCTGTCTGTCGGTCTTTCTGTCAGTCAGTCTGTCAAAACATAAAAGAGAATTCAAATTAACTAACATTCTCGCTATTGGGGTTTTAAGGGGTGCTGATTTCATTTCTGATGTCAGTTTTCAGGTTTACATAAATATAGTCTGTCTGTATGTCGGTCTTTCTGTCAGTCAGTCAGTCTGTCAAAACTTAAAAAATAATACAAACTAACTAACATTCTCGTTATGGGGGTTTTAATGGGTGCTAATTTTATTTCAGATGTCAGTTTTCACGTTTAAAAAAATCTAGTCTGTCTGGCTGTCGGTCTTTCTGTCAGTCAGTCTGTGAAAACTTAAGAAAGTATACTAACTAACCAACATTCTCGCTATGGTGGTTTTAAGGGTTGCTGATTTCATTTTTGATGTCAGTTTACACGTTTACATAAATCTAGTCTGTCTGTCTGTCGGTCTTACAGGACATTTGCAGGACATTGCTTTCGCCGTGAGGACCAGCCAGTGCATAATCTTGTACTTTGGCAGCCTCATGGAGTGAATAAGCATGGTGGACAGCCCATGACTTTCTTGAGACGCATCTTAATGGACACTGGCCTTAAAGATGCGGATGATCTAGCAAATGTCATGGGTGATAGGGAGTTGTGGCGGTGCAATTTTGTTGACAAGCCGGCACAGCATTCTTAAAAATGCAGCTGCAATGCAGCATGCCGATCCTAGTAGTAGTAGTAGTAGGCATTACGCCATATACCTAACACTAATAATACAGTCTACAATACAGCCTATCTACAGTACAGAATGGATTTTTTGCCACGAAGAGCAATAAATGTCATTAATACTATCCACCAGTATACCTACTCCAAGAGCCTTCCAATAAAACATGTATTCCAGCATGACGTCCACTGCACGTCTTCGTGCTGTCCATTGTGACGTGCAGTGGACGTCATAGGCTCTAAGGGGTTAAGCAACACGGTCCCTACTTCGCCCTGTCGACACCCCAGCCATTTTTCACCAATCCTTTTTTAGAGTTTTTTAATTTTTTTGGTATTGGTGAAAGTTCTACAACATTAGTAGATATGTTTTTTATGATAGCTAGTGTTTTTTTGCTCGCTAGTATTTTTTGAAATTATAAAAAATGTGAAAGTCCATGATATTTCAGGTTAAACTGTTGAAGAATATATTAATGACCAAAATAATTTCCAAAAATTACTAGCTAGTAAAAAATACTAGCTATATACCATTAAAAATCTACTAAGGTTCTAGAATATTCACTAGTATAAAAAAAGCACTCAAAATCACAAAAAATAAAGGTTAAAAAACTCATTCGGGACCCTTTTGCTTAAGGAGTCAAAATTGTAGAACAAATTCCCGAAGTTTGCGACGTTTGCGAAATTCGCGAAGAATCCGTCAGTTTCTGTGCCCTAATGGTTTCGTGACGAAACAATCAAATCTTACACACTTAACACACGCGAACTAATTTAATGTGTGTATTAGTATGCATGAATCATTAAATAGAAATTAAATTAATGAACGCTATTTCAACATGAAATCTACGGAATCAAAACACAACACACCCACACTACTGAATTCAAAAATTTATATAGATTGCAACTTATATTTGGCTACCTTTTAGGCCTAAATGGGTGATTAATTTAATTATTCACCCCTATATATTTGTAGCCTTTTTAATTTATGCCTCTAATTGAATCAAACATTAAACTAAAATATTGTTCGCGCTTTCAGACCTTTGGCAGTTTAACCCGCCAAATTAGAATGTCTTCTAGATAATAAATCTGCTTTTTAGTCTATGACAAGTATTTGATTCACTACACTAGTCGAAACCAATCCGTGCGCGACCATTCACCCGCTGGATATTCCCGGGAGATTGGGTTCGACGGTTTAATTTTTATTGCTATGTAAGCCTAATGTATTATTCGACTGACAGTATTATATAATCTCTGACAATATTATTCACCTTCGGTAATATTAACAGTTCCTTTAGGACGTGGCGCTTTATCTATATAAACAGAGTTATGACTTAAACTACTCGCAACGATATGGCTTAATTATAATCCACATATATGGCGCATTCTTTAGGAATGCTTCTTTAACAGACTCACTCATACACTATGCTGCACAATACTGCACACTAATCTGCCAATCTTCACTGATTTTAGTCACATATAAAAAGAACACAGGCTGACTCATGTAGGGTCTATCAAATAACATTAGATTCACTTCAAACCACTTTAACATAAGTCACAATCGTTATTGGTAACCTTTCTCTCTTACCTTCGGTATATCAAGAATATTGGGTTGCGGGGTCATTTATCGTTATTCCAAATATAATTATTCATCAACCATATTATGAAGAACTGACAGCAAATAGCAGTATAAAACAACAAGTCAGTACCGGTAGGTACTGCACATAGGCATGAGATATTCAAGTAGTCAGTTTGCAGTCATCAGAGTCTTTAGGTAGTTAAAGGATATATGGGTCAATAAGCTTAAAAGTGGCCAATGGTTTGTCCGGAAGTTACGATATAATTTTAAATGCTTTAATTTATTCGTATATAATAAAGTTATATATTATTTTGTAGCTAATTTATTTGCGCAGCTTACGCACTAAAAATTATCAAAATCTGTAAAGGCAGTCAAAAGATATGCCCCATTAAAGACTGAAATATCGTGAAAATCAGTTGTCCCTTACATGACAAGACCACAAACAACTGTAAATTTTATCACCCCAAGTGGCAAATATATAGAAAACCTATATATTGTTGGGAAGCTTAGATGTTTTGCTTTCTTTTCCGATATATTTCAGGCCATAATATTCATGTTGAACCATTTGAGATCGATACATAAAATGGGCATGGATTTTTCAATTTTTGTGTCACATCTGTAACATTTACGTCTAGAATCTGAAGTAGTAACTGTAGGTTTACAGTTTTGATATATTTAGAATCTACAGGGTTTCTAACATATATAGGCCAAATATCACATACAAAGGGTAAGGTCATCTCATTTGGGAAGCATTTATGTTTAACAAAGTCAATATTGAAAGCATAAACGTCCATATCTGTAACGCTACAAATGTGGCCATAGATTTTGATAATATTAATCTCATACAAGTATAATGGTACGTGTGGAAAGGCAATTTGAATTTATGCCGCATTAACCCCAAGAGTTAATGTGATAAATAAACACCTAGGATGTATGGCGGTGGTAAGCGTTTTTGTCAACCATCTGTAACGCGTCACCGTTACAGTGCAGTGCGTTACAGATAGGGCATGTCTCATCTGTAACGCATTATATAACCAGTTATCGATGCGTTACAGACTGTAGGTTTTCAGTCATATCTATATGACAGTCCTATCTGTAACGGAGGGTCACCCTGAAATACAATAAGGCATCACTGTCAATATTTGAATGCCTACGCGTTTGATACGTTCTTCGTCTTCCTACTGACATCCTAACTGCTCATGGTAATGTGGTAGTGTAAGATGGGTAAGTGTAAAACGCGGAACCGGATGCAGGATCCGGATCGGTTCTCGAATTTTGAGGTTAAAACGCGGATCCGGGTTTTCATGAAATCCGGAAATGAGTGCAAAATGCGAATTCAATCTAATTTGAATTGTTGCTGGAGTGTTACTGGATCCTCCCGTAAGGGGAGTAAAACACGGATTCATGTTTATCTCTATCCGGGAAGAAGTGATTGTGGATTCTGGGGAGTAAAGCGCAGATTCACTTCACATATGAAATTTTATGAATCCAGAGCTTCTGGCTCCGTGGTAAATAATTTAGGAATTAATTGCAAATATATACAATCTCCATCTTATAAATTTTAAAAGTAGGCCTATAAATAAAATGTGCTTTTTGCAGAATTTCGCTTTATTTCGTTTAGAATTGTAGAAGATACATTTCCTACAAACAGTGTTTTTTTTAACATACAATATATTGTACAGACGGTACTTTGCCCTTTTTCGTTTTGCGTTTTTCGCTATTAGGCTTCCCTGCATAGGCGCGTAATTTATTACAACAATGCTGATAGCAATGATCCTCATAGCATATAAAAGGCCTATGCCCTATATTTTACTATCAATTTCTAAATCATTGGCTTAACATCACTCACTGACTTACATGAAGGACTTGTGCACTACTTATATTATTGTGATAAGTTTAGTCAGATCCATTTATTGGATGTGGTAATAGACGTCTCTGAATCAGTTGCAGAGAAACGCCAGGGAGCGGTTAAATAAGTACATCGAACAAATGGACCGCGGTTGTTATACAGAGTATTTTAAACAAGCATATAAAAAGCGGCGCGGTAGGGAGAATTAAACACGGGATAAAAAAAAACGTGTAAAACAAGATTATCGGTTACACAGAAAAATGTTAATGAAAAACTTTTTCTATTTATTGAAACCATGTGTATTAAGTACATATACTTTAATGGATGCGATGGTTATGGGCAGATATCTCTGTTTGTTACAGATGTTTGTCCAATAAATTACCTTATTGTCGAAGCAATAAGTTATAATACTGCAAAATCCACAACATAATTACCGTTACAGATGGCCGTTACAGACGTTTGTCCCAAAAATGTCATCACTGTAATGCGGTACAGTGGTAGACAAAAACGTTACAGATATGACATTAGTTTTTGCCATATATCTCCCTTTGAGCAGCGCGTCATGCTCTCCCTCTACCATCACAAGATTCGCCATGAAATTATCTTTCGAATGGTGTATGGTATGGCACTAATTTCCGACAAAAATTTTTTGGTCAATTTGTACCCCTTTTTGGCCACTTTTAAGCTTATTGACCCATATGCCCTTTATAATTAAACCTACTAGTGTACGACTAAAAAGCAGTACAGCACAAAAATACTTCCAAGCCGTTCTTTCTTTGGCTCAAGACTGAATGTAAACACTGCACATAGGCATTGCGTCATTTCTCGGAAATTTTATGTACAAGGAGCCACAAAAACGCTCTCATTGGCTGACTGAACTGAGAGACGCCGTAGAACAAAGGAAATCAACACGTATGAATGTCAGCTGTTAACCGTAGTCATAGTAACTACTGTTCAAGAGTAGCTATCACCCCTTTGCGTCACGAATTGCCATAGAATCACAAAATATGCCTTTCACAGTACACATACGGAGGAAATAGGTCTTAGATCCTCTAAAAACACCGATACAGCAATAATACGGTCTCTTACACTTATTAAATCAACTACAGAGTATTTTAATGTAAAAGATAATAAAAATAACGGGGCAATTCAGCAAAGGCTTTTACACCGCTCCCAGAAAATGGGATTTTCAGTCTATAAAATATAAAAATCACAGTTTCTAAAACGTAAAGATACTCTAAACAGTTAGTCTTTCTTACGCAGACGGCGTTTACGCAGTTTTTTGAGGCTAGCAAGAGTCCTTTTCTCTTTGGGGGGAGCCACTTTACTAGGAGGGCCATAACTCCTGGGTGAAGGGTGCAATATGATTGCATCAGAAGGTGTAGGATTGTGGTCGAGGTATCTGCCGTTTCGATATGCTTCTCCTCGAGCTGATTTTCCTCCGCTCGTAGCTGGATACGTTCATCCAAAAACTCTCGCAGAGAATAGGATCGTCCAAGTTCGACAACTTCTTAGAGATTCTGGATTTCCCAATCGAATTGAGATAAGGCCAATTCGTTTATCGATTGGACTCACTGTTATAACTTACGTTTATCTGAACAAACGCAGGTTTCCTTTTTGATCTTTATAAAATAGCGTTTAACTCGTTTCGTACAACGCTCTCCTTCACCTTGATGAGGGGTTGTATCGCGTTAAACGTGGACGACCATACGGTTGGATAGTGATATTAGGTGTCCGCGTCACAATCCGGCTAGGTAAGATGGGCGGCTAGCTAGAAATCACTGTCGGAGTGTTACCGATTAATTGTTAGGGTAGCACTAGATCTTTGAACAGTGAATACAGTCCGCGAGGATCCGCGACACCACCAAGATCGCAGGTCTGAGGTCCAACTAAGGAATGAGGAGGTTTGACCGAGTATTCCGGGACTCTGATCGTAGGTTTACTCCAGGATCGTTCGAGCCGAGTGAGCATAGGTGATACGTCAACAAGTTTCGGTTTACGTGGATGTTTATGTCTTTCCGTTTATTAGTTGGGTCTAGGGCATTTATCGTAATAATACCAAAGACGCACGTCTGGTAGGGTAAACGCGGGTGATATTTATTTGTTGTTACAATGCTTCTATCAAGAATTCCAAATATACGTTGGAGTTACAGCGTCCATTTATTTCTTAAGTGTCTTTTCTTTCGAGTCGATTTCGAATAGAATTTTCGCATTCGAATTTCAGTTTATGGTTCCGACTCCGCTGGGCAGGATATATAGTCGACATAGTCCGTATTATGTAGATCGATAGGATGACCAGTGGTCAAGAAGTCCATATACGTACCATTACGATGCATGTAGCGAGCAGTGAACTTTCTATAATCCAATTCACGCGTAAGTTGCTCTTGGGACATTGGCGGTTCGATATAACGACCATCGTCCTCCGTAGTAGTTGGATCAGCGTCGCCACATATCAAGCTATCGACAAACGCTTGTAAAGGTAGAGTATATCGCTCCCCGATACTAAGACCATCTTCTATCAACTCCGTCATATCTGCTATATATGAGTTTATCCATATTATAATGAGTTTATATTTAGGCGAGCGGGCGTCGCTACCTACCCAATCAACCCCCGGACAGTACGAGATCCTCAGCGCCGATGTGTCGTCGCCGCTGTACTTTCGCCAACGACGTAGCCGCACAACGACAACGACAACCGGCACAAGTCACTCAACTGTCCGTCCCAAAGGCTTAGATGTACTTCAGGTTTCCTTGGAGAGTTAGGTTACTTTTACGATTGCGACTAGCTACTGTAAACACACCTTAGCAGTAACATTCACCTATAAACTCACAAATACCACACACACAACTTGTCACAAATTACACACACTCGGGTCACTTGTCCGTTAGTCAATGCCTTCCAGAATGTCACTGTATTATTATGTATCCTTGGATACTATCAGTGCACTATTTATTCCCTATGCTATTCAATGGGACAAGCTTTCTATTGTTCGTTTAACTCAATTCTAATTCTAGCGTGGTTGTTGCTATGGTGACATTATACAAAGCTAGCGGTAGAATTAGGGTAGTTCCAATGCATACAGATCTGGAATGTTATTTAATAGTATTCTTTAATAGTCAATGTTCTGTTTTATACATGACTTTATGAATTTTATCGGCTATTGACTATGTTTGGGAGACTTTCACACTCTCATACGCATGATAAGATAAATCTCCGCTCCCTTGATCTATTAATTAATGGAATTTTGGGAACTTTATAAATTGCGTAAAATGGCAATTTATTAAATTCATTAAAAGGCATGAATTTAAATTTATTCCCTGAAATTTTATTATTTGATAATTAAATGGACATATTTTGATTCTAGAACATGTCTAGGGGCACAAGATCCTTAATTCTAAGAAATTGTCTCTTTAAGAATATCGGTAAATGCTACGATATCTTAATTGACTAGAATTGTTGAAGGATCTGGATTTTACAGATTTTGACTTATTTGATTTGTAAATATTAACTAATTAATATTTGAGATGGGCACCGATTTATTCCAGAACTTGTCTGGGGACGTTAACCACTGATTCTAGAATTTGTCTTTCAAGGATATCGGTGGGTGCCGCGATATCTTAATCGACTAGAATTACAGATGGTCAAAGGGTTTAACAGATTTATTTTGCGTTACACGCTACTGTTAAAGGGACATCACGCTACTATATGTATTATTTAATATACGGTATGAGAGCAATATCGCACGAAGCAATGTCAGTGTGAAGAGGCAAGTCGTTTCCAAGGTCTACCCAGAGCTTGGTTTAGCCGAGACACGAGGATCTGAACTTTGCATTCCTAATACTCTGCCTACCAATAATACTTAAATATAGTAGTGGCTTTATTGTACTTTAATAAGTACGGACATTTCATCTTACTGTAGTTACGTATTTATAATATAATACGGACAGTAAGGAAAGAGAAAAAATAATTATTTCTTCGCCGTCTCACTAAATATAATATAAGTAAGTATGTACGTAATAAACACGAATATATTGCACTATTCTACAAAATAATCGCTAAATAATATTCTACTAAATTAAATAAAACGATTATAATAAAATTACATAGTAATACATACAGAAATATAAAAATAATAAAATAATATAAAATAATAGAGTCACACACCCACTCCATATGTTGTTACGTTATGGAGTCCCTAGATGTTTGAAGGATTAGGGAGGTGGTCGTGGGAAGAGAATCTTGCCTTCCACAGTTTCCGGAGAGTCCTCCATTCCCTTCCGATAAACACAAACGACCGACTGGGTGATTGAGTCGCTGCATCCTGAATACAATTCCAGGTTTCCTCTTCGTCCTGGAATAGTGACGATAGAAACATCGCTCAAAGTATATGACGGCGTCACAAAGCCGATTCCAGGAGCTATAGTGGTCCGTCGCTCTCTGCAGGAGAGGTGAGAGTCCCTGCGAGACGTCTGATGTTCCAGAGCTCCAATCGCTCTCTCTGATCTTCATGAAGGATCCACTCGCGGTGGGGAGGCCCAGATCCACGGCGTCGTCCCTGGCAACATGTAATACCGACAGATCTATCCCGGGTTCAAATAACTCCGATCCACACGTCCGGGTTTCAGGTTCGACTTTCTCCGCTCCCTTGGCTGGTATAATCTCAGTCGGAGTAAGATGGGGAGGCCATTCATTCTCCTTACTCAGGAAGTCGGGTTCACCTAATCGGTCTGTAGTATCTGTCAGTTCTTGAGGAGTTGCTCCTCTGGAAGCGATGTCCGTTGGATTAAACTTCTTGGGGCAATATCTCCATTGATCTACCTTGGAGCTAAGATTGTCATTATCTGAGGAGTGTGGTGTTCCCTCAGTTGGGTCGTCTCCCTCACTAGTATCATCTTCCCATTTACTCCGCTGGCAGACGCGATCTTGAAGCAGTCTTTCTCTGAGCGTTCTACGGGAAGGTCCAGTAAGGTACCAACCTACTCTAGTTCTTACCGCATAGGGCTGAAGTGGTTGCGGTTGAGCAGGTCGTTTCTCTAATGTCTCCAGCGCCTCATGCGCGTTTTGGCCGATGAGTATTTGCAATCCAGGATAATCAGTCTGGAATCGAGGTATGTTAAGATGTTGGATGCTCTCATCCTCGTCCCAATTATAAAGGTCTGCTTGAGTAGTAGCGAAGTTCTTTATAGCCACCATTTTCACTGACCTGATGCTATGTTCTCCTAGTTCGTCCTGGGGGGTGGACAACTCACATATATAATAGTCGGCAGCTACAGTAGAATTCCAAACCTGCATGATCCCTGACAGGTTTAGCTTGGTTCGGAACTTGGGTTGTCCAGCAAAGATGACTTCGGCTAGTTCCCTATCGATGAATGTTCCTGTGCTACCGGAGTCCAGGAGGGCGTTCACTATATAGCTCTTCTGAGGTCCGTGGACCCGTAACTGGACTACAGGAAATTCTCGGATTCCTATATTGGAAGTTGGCGCTTTCCAAGATGGTTGTTGATCGGAAGTAGTTAAGGTAAGGTCGCTGTCTGTGTCTTTCTCATACACGAGTGCTCGATACACTGCGGTGGTGTGTATTAGGTAACAGGATTCGTTTTGGTCGGAGAACTCGTCCGTATAGAATCCTTCCATCTCAGATTGATCAGTGTCGTTCACATCACTGAATTGGACATGTAGTTCGGACTCACTTACCTGACTCGGGCTGTTTCGTTCGAATTCCGTGTGCAACAAGATATGATGTTTTGCGCCGCACTTTGCACACCTTGCGTCGGAGTTACAGGTTCGCCGTTGGTGTCCTCGTCTGAGGCAATTATAACACAACCGCTTATCCCACATGACTTCACGTCTATCCTCGAGTGATTTCCTCAGGAATTTATCACACGCATTTAAACGGTGGGGCCCGTCGCACAGCACACATTTCGGCTTGATGTTACTTACTTTAACCTGTGCTATGTGGTGCACACTTGTTCTTTCCTCGGGCTTTCTCACCTGAATTCCTTTAGGAGACGTAGGAGGGGTTTTTTGTACCGGTTCCCTTCTGTCATTGGGTCGAGACTTGGATTTACTTACCTGTTCTTTAGGCATTTTATTGACATAATAAGGCCTGTCAGTGTCTTTCCCGCTGTCCTCTCCTTGAGAGGTTTGGCTTTCACCGTCGTCGGTATAACATACTGGTGTTACCCTTCTCCTAGAAACGGGTTTCTCACTTACCTTGTTTTCCAATGTCTTCTCTCTGGACTGCCTTAGGAGCTGTAATTTCACTTCTCCATCTAAGAATGACATGAGATCAGCCATGGTAGGGTCTCGTCGTTGTTGTTCCATCATATATAACACTTTCTTATCCCAGCGTGTACCTACTCCACCCTTGGGCAAAGTAGATGCTAAGGCTCCTACAACCATAGAATTCTGGTATTCATGAGACTTACCTAACCAATCTAGTTGTCTACAGATCTCCTGAATCTCATCGGAAAACTCTATAATCCCGCTGCTAAGAAACTTTCGGGGCGCCATTAATTTTGCATATAAATACCTAGCTATGTTAGTCCTATTACCATACCTGATGTTTAGTGTATCCCAAACTTGTCTTAATCCATCTGGATGTCCAATAAATTTTAACGCCATTGACTTGGGAGGTCCTTCCAAGCACTCGATGAGGTATCTAAGTTTTTCTCCATTAGATAGTACAGAGTTCTGTATGTTATCTTTGTAATATTCATTAAAAGGTAACCATTTCATCTCATCTCCATTGAACTTGACGATCTCTCCAACCTTTACCGCTTGCCGGGCTTCGGTTCTAGCCATTTGACGCGTAAAACTTTCTTGGGCCATTGTGCTATTTAATATCGAGTTATCGGTATATAAATTTCTCTGATTATGATCAGTTCTATAGGGAATATCATTATCAACAGGTCTATAATTACCCTTAATAGGGTTCACTATAGGAGTTTCTACTTCGCTAGCAGTATATATGCGTGTAGGCTCCACACCTTGCGCATGCAATACTTCAGACCTAACAGGTTGACACATTGTTACAGAGGGTGGTGGTATACCCCTTTGTATGTTCACTAATTTATCGCATTTTAACGCGATACTTTGCTGCACCTCTTGCAACTCTAGTCTACTTTCCCTTACTGTGCCCTTGAATTGCTGGACAGTCTCCTGCATCTGCCCGAGCAGGAGATCCATCCCCCGCCGTCTCTCGTCCACCCATTCGACCGCCGAAGCGGGAGTCGCCAACGTTGTAGCGGGCGGACGAGGGACAACGGGAGACAAATCTGGAATATTTCGCTCGGGGTCCAGGACCTGAACTGTCTCCTGGGCAGTTCTACTGGGCACAAGTAGCTTAGTGCTATGTAGAGGGAATTTAGAGGTAGCTTCAGGGAGCAGAGGTGTCTCTATCACCGAAGGGGTGATTTCAAGAACAGGCCTAATTATTTCAGGCTCATCTACTATCGTAGGGAGTCTTTCTATTTTAATTATTTGGTCTGCGGGCTCTGTACTACCTACTTTGGTGTTATTTAGTTGCCTTCTAACAGCTGGAGGCAAATCAGGCAATTTCTGCCGGTGGAATGTTCTTTTGTGTCTGCTTAGACGAGATCTATTTCCTTTGCCTTCAGTATCGGTGGTATCGCCTTCTTCAGATGATGTATATCCCTGTCTTTTGGGAGTAGATCGATTCATCATCCGCATATTACTAGCTGTTAACTGTTTACTGAAGTCGTCTTGCTTCTCTTGAAGCGTTTCCAACTCCAGTTGGGCGATCTCTTCAGCCGCTTTCCGTTCTGCTTCTGCTGCTGCTGCTTTTGCCTCTGCCGCTGCCGCTTTTACCTCTGCCGCTGCTTCTGCTGCTTTTGCCTCTGCCGCTGCTTCTGCTGCTGCCGCTTTTGCCTCTGCCTCTGCTTTTGCTGCGGCCTTTCTGTCTTCTATACGTTTTTTCTTTACTTGTTCTTCTTGTTCTCTAACGATGCGGAGTTGTTCATCGAATTTAGCTTGGTTCGCCGCTAACCTATCCACATCAATCGCATCTAACACAAGTTTGGCTCCTTCGCTATTAGGGCTAAGTCCCTCTAGCCTTCTCCTCAACTCTTCATCTCCCACAAAACGCTGATAGTCTGACAGATAGATGTCAATAGCATCCCTCTTATGCGGTTTCTCTGCTGTCACTTCGCTTTCTTCTTGAGAAGAAGTGGCGTCGGTTGATTCTTCATAGGTTGGCCGCTCATCATAAACCTTATCCGCCATCTTCGCTCCGCGTTCGGGCGTCCGCTCAACAGTATCCGAACTACTGGAGCTATCGGGCCGTTGAGAAGTAAGTCCCTGGCTCGCGGGTTGTTGCGGTTCCACTGCTTCTTGGTCCCGCTTAACTTGGGCTCGAGTACCGATGATAGACCTACGGCGCTTCACTAACTTCGCGAATTGCGAAATTGCTTCTACTAACCTAGGTTCTGACACAGCTACTGTAGGGGTTGTCTTTCTTACAGTAGGAGGGGTTTCAGACCTCGGTCTGGGATTCTCTATACTCCTATCTGATAAACAGACTGTTGTTTCTAGGAGACTATCTGACAGAGTTTGCCTTGTGTCAGACATGTTTGTTTGTACAGTTGGATGCCTACTGCTATATTACAGTCTAAGCAAGTCTAGTAATTCAGTATTAACTGCTAGCCTAGTAATTAATTACCGGTACTGCTACTCAGTGTAGCGTGATATATATAATATATTAGAATACCAGTATGCCTATAGTATATATAAGTATTATTACAGACTAGGTTTATCACAGAATACCGGTATAATTTTAGCACAAATATATATAAATATATAATAGGCCTATCGGGAATACCGGTATACAGCTTACAGTTTGTAGTATATATAATTCTGGAATAGAATTAATTACATGTACCGGTATAATTTTAGCCTAGATTTATAGAAATAAGATAATAGGCCTATCGTAAATACCGGTATATCAATTATTTTGGAATAATTGAATTTCAGAACTTTAGGGTTACTTGGTTACTTTAACTTACTTTATTACCGTTATTTAAGCAGTAATCCAACTGATATTGAGACCTAATGGTTGTATGGTAGGCCTACGATTTATAAATCGTTAGATTTGATTTATAATATATATATACCCGTTTTAATGGGTTTTGTCAATGTTTGAAATAAATGTTATTATTTCTGGGGAGTAATCACTACACAAAGCGGTGCGCTTTCAGTGAAGTGTTACGTACAGGACACTAAAACAAATAATACTAATTTACCTAAGTTACTTAATACTACAAATTACGTACAATTCGGGTTGAGATTACAATCTCTAAATAAACACAAAAATTTACAAAAACACAAATACGAATTTTTAGGGTAATTTTACAAGAAGTCTACAAACCAGCCTAACAAAGGGTTAGAAAAACCGGTTATTACAGCGGACAGGGTACTACGGTATTTGAAATAATAAGTAGTAGTAAATACACTGCGTTGTCTAGATAGGAAAATGCCACCGCCTGACGACCTATAGCCGTATCGCTATAGGTTCTACGTTATGTATCACGGAGTGTTCCTACCTAGAAGTTAATAGAGCTAATCGAATGTGCCTATCAACCACTTTACAACACAAATATAATGCCTACAATAATTACTTCGGAAAGCACCGTACACTAAACCCTAAATTAGGTACGAGTACTTGTATAACAAATAATCAGTAGTTAAATATACTTGAACAGCTAAAAGAACCACGGCATCTGCTGGAGTGACCGATGCACAAAATCACCAGTCTTTACCTACGCCGAGCAGCCCGTGTAGTACCGAGGTTAATTTAACTATAACGGTATGTATAACAAACACAATTACTGTAGGAACAAACTTGGGGAATGAATGTTGCGGATAATCGCATAAACTCTGAATAATAAATATTACGCTACGCGTACAAACTACTCAAACAAAATACAGACCGAACACTGACAGACTACTATCAAGCCTAAACAAACTACGGTATATGCAGACTCCGAAATGATTAGGGAGTATGCGCTCTAACCCAGTAGTGCGACTTATTCTTTAGTTGGGGGTTTACCTTACCGCATTGGCTGCCCCTACTGCCTAATCGTACTTAATCGGACAGATGATCTACACACGCGGCAATCCGTTCAGACCTAATAACAGCCAGACAACTATCCAGCCTACAAATTATCTAAATAAAATTATACGCTACCCGTACAGACTTACACAAACAAAGTACAGACTAAACGATGGCAGACTACTCTCAAGCCTAAATAAACCACAGGACATGCAGACTCCGAAATGATTAGGGAGTATGCGCTCTAACCCAGTAGTGCGACTTATTCTTTAGTTGGGGGTTTACCCTACCGCATTGGCTGCCCCTACTTCCTAACCGTACTTAATCGGACAAGTGCTCTACACACACTGCAATTCGTTCGGACTTAACAGCAATCAGACAACAGCTCAGCCTACAAATCGTCTGTACAATCTGATCAGGCTTACACGCCTTCTGTTCAATACTGGCCTACAAATAAATAAAACTTGACAGAAATAAGTAAAATCTCAATAAAAAATCAGGGCGGCCGTTCCCTGATTAAGTACTAAGACCTACCGGTATACAACTATCAAAATCGAATAATACTGCTGTACCTGTACTGCTGTAGGTACCGGTCCGGGTGGTTAGGTAGTCAGGCCTACTGGTACCGGTTCTGGCAGTTGGGCCTACTGACCTACAGATGTACCGGTTGACCGGTACTTTTAACTTTATTGCTTACTGCAATAATGAAGCTATATCCTTTAATGTTCGCGCTTTCAGACCTTTGGCAGTTTAACCCGCCAAATTAGAATGTCTTCTAGATAATAAATCTGCTTTTTAGTCTATGACAAGTATTTGATTCACTACACTAGTCGAAACCAATCCGTGCGCGACCATTCACCCGCTGGATATTCCCGGGAGATTGGGTTCGACGGTTTAATTTTTATTGCTATGTAAGCCTAATGTATTATTCGACTGACAGTATTATATAATCTCTGACAATATTATTCACCTTCGGTAATATTAACAGTTCCTTTAGGACGTGGCGCTTTATCTATATAAACAGAGTTATGACTTAAACTACTCGCAACGATATGGCTTAATTATAATCCACATATATGGCGCATTCTTTAGGAATTGCTTCTTTAACAGACTCACTCATACACTATGCTGCACAATACTGCACACTAATCTGCCAATCTTCACTGATTTTAGTCACATATAAAAGGAATACAGGCTGACTCATGTAGGGTCTATCAAATAACATTAGATTCACTTCAAACCACTTTAACATAAGTCACAATCGTTATTGGTAACCTTTCTCTCTTACCTTCGGTATATCAAGAATATTGGGTTGCGGGGTCATTTATCGTTATTCCAAATATAATTATTCATCAACCATATTATGAAGAACTGACAGCAAATAGCAGTATAAAACAACAAGTCAGTACCGGTAGGTACTGCACATAGGCATGAGATATTCAAGTAGTCAGTTTGCAGTCATCAGAGTCTTTAGGTAGTTAAAGGATATATGCCCTTTATAATTAAACCTACTAGTGTACGACTAAAAAGCAGTACAGCACAAAAATACTTCCAAGCCGTTCTTTCTTTGGCTCAAGACTGAATGAAAACACTGCACATAGGCATTGCGTCATTTCTCGGAAATTTTATGTACAAGGAGCCACAAAAACGCTCTCATTGGCTGACTGAACTGAAAGACGCCGTAGAACAAAGGAAATCAACACGTATGAATGTCAGCTGTTAACCGTAGTCATAGTAACTACTGTTCAAGAGTAGCTATCACCCCTTTGCGTCACGAATTGCCATAGAATCACAAAATATGCCTTTCACAGTACACATACGGAGGAAATAGGTCTTAGATCCTCTAAAAACACCGATACAGCAATAATACGGTCTCTTACACTTATTAAATCAACTACAGAGTATTTTAATGTAAAAGATAATAAAAATAACGGGGCAATTCAGCAAAGGCTTTTACAAATATATGTCACAATATTGGTCTGTCGGTAGCTGGTCAATGAATCTCTCATAAATTTGTTAATTAGTCGCTGCTCAGTCATTGAACATTTGAACACGTGCTGCTCGAAGACCCCACAACGTGTAATTGTGCTGTTGGTGATATACGTCACAAGGTACACTACCTACTACAGTAACTCACTAAACACAAATTTGGTTTTGTATTTTATTACTGGATGTGATCCTAATGCCAGCTTTCAAATTTGACGGCGTCGTGTCTGTCTATATGCTAGTTTATCAAAATATCAGCCATACACAGTGCCGGCGGACCCAGCAACATAGCAGCCCCAGATCTCGCGGCCAGCCATACACAGTGCCGGCGGACCCAGCAACCTAGCGCCCCCAGATCTCGCGGTCAGCCATACACAGTGCCGGCGGACCCAGCAACATAGAAGCCCCAGATCTCGCGGCCAGCCATACACAGTGCCGGCGGACCCAGCAACCTAGCGCCCCCAGATCTCGCGGTCAGCCATACACAGTGCCGGCGGACCCAGCAACATAGAAGCCCCAGATCTCGCGGCCAGCCATACACAGTGCCGGCGGACACAGCAACCTAGCGCCCCCAGATCTCGCGGCCAGCCATACACAGTGCCGGCGGACCCAGCAACATAGCAGCCCCAGATCTCGCGGCCAGCCATACAAAGTGCCGGCGGACCCAGCAACCTAGCGCCCCCACATCTCGCGGCCAGCCATACACAGTGCCAGCGGACCCAGCAACATAGCGCCCCCAGATCTCGCGGTCAGCCATAGACAGTACCGGCGGACCCAGTAACATAGTGCCCCCAGATCTCGCGGCCAGCAATACACAGTGCTGGTGGACCCAGCAACCTAGCTCCCCCAGATCTCGCGGTCAGCCACACACAGTGCCGGCGGACCCAGCAACATAGCGCCCCCAGATCTCGCGGTCAGCTATACACAGTGCTGGTGGACCCAGCAACCTAGCTCCCCCAGATCTCGCCGCCAGCCATACACTGTGCTGACGGACCCAGCAACATAGCACCCCCAGATCTTGCGGTCAGCCATACACAGTGCCGACGGACCCAGCAACATAGCAGCCCCAGATCTCGCGGCCAGCCATACACAGTGCCGGCGGACCCAGCATCCTAGCGCCCCCAGATCTCGCGGCCAGCCATATACAGTGCCGGCGGACCCAGCAACATAGAGCCCCCAGATCTCGCGGTCAGCCATATACAGTGCCGACGGACCCAGCAACATAGCAGCCCCAGATCTCGCGGCCAGCCATACACAGTGCCGGCGGACCCAGCAACCTAGCGCCCCCAGATCTCGCGGCCAGCCATATACAGTGCCGACGGACCCAGTAACATAGCGCCCCAGATCTCGCGGCCAGCCATACACAGTGCCGGCGGACCCAGCAACCTAGCGCCCCCAGATCTCGCGGCCAGCCATACACAGTGCCGGCGGACCCAGCAACCTAGCGCCCCCAGATCTCGCGGCCAGCCATATACAGTGCCGGCGGACCCAGCAACCTAGCGCCCCCAGATCTCGCGGCCAGCCATACACAGTGCCGGCGGACCCAGCAACCTAGCGCCCCCAGATCTCGCGGTCAGCCATATACAGTGCCGACGGACCCAGCAACATAGCAGCCCCAGATCTCGCGGCCAGCCATACACAGTGCCGGCGGACCCAGCAACCTAGCGCCCCCAGATCTCGCGGCCAGCCATACACAGTGCCGGCGGACCCAGCAACATAGTGCCCCCAGATCTCGCGGCCAGCCATACACAGTGCCGGTAGACCTATCAACATAGCGCCCCGGATCAACATATCACCCCAGATTAGCTGTCCACCTTCTTACATATTATTGTTGCAGATAATCAATCAATTACTTTATTCCAAAATTGAAGCATTACTCTATGTCGTTAGTATTAACAGCGAGTTGTTATTTAGCACTTTACAACTGTACATTTAGCAGATAGGGGGGGAAACTGGACGCAATAAAAATTCATCCCTCTCCAGGGGAAATTGGACGCAAATAACAGCTGATTACTCTCAAAAATAAAATTGTAACCTGTTCTATTGTGTTTAGTTTATTGTTTTGGTTAAGATAACGTGTCACTGTAAAGTAAAGTAAAAGTACCGTAAAGTAAATTTTCTTCGGCCACTAGGCCAGGGATTACGCACAAAGTCTGAGAACTTATTTCCAGTGCGGTCCCCCCAGAACTTTACTCCCCAGAGGAAACTCTAGTACTCATTTAGCTACCGCTTAAGGATGCAAGATTAAAGATGCGCCCTGGCTGGTCCCTTTAAAGCATTCGTGCCGAAACGAAAACTGCCCTGGCCCATGTGAGTATCGAACCCACGACCTACAGGAGATGTGAATTCAATGCAACCACTACACCAAGGTGGAACCTTTAGTACTGTAACCTGCTCCTTTCCCTAAATTGAGCATTTAACTTTGAGGCGGGGTATTAATTCGCCAAGGTGGGTTTTGCGTCTAGCCCCCCCCCCCCCCCCCCCCCCCCCCCCAATCATGATACAATGATACAATCATTTTGTAATGTTACAATTTTGGAATAAAACTACATACATACTTGTTGCAAGGTACTTTACAGTGTTATGATCCTCGTGGCTTTATTTTCACTCACTCACTAACGTTCGTTCGTGTAACAAAGCCACTCGGATCACCACACTGTAAAGTACTACATTACACACAAGTATGTAAATAGTTAATTACTACCTCATTATCCCCTATTATCACCTATTTAGTCAATAGGGAACCATTATAGCCCCTATCCCAGTTGGGTTGAGACAAGAATGTCCAAATTAAAAATAAATACCGTTCGCATTATATTATAAAAATTGTTGCAACTCATTGCACGACAGACGAGTGCTACTTGGTAATCCGTCCTACAATTCGTACTGAATACAATTCGTATTATCTTTACTTTCAGTTTCCATCGCCGTAGGTTCCTCATTATGGACACTTACTGGTTGGGTGTCCACCACCGGTATCTGCACCGGCGGTGCAGGTAAAACAAACTGTTGGATTTGCCGCATTCTGTCTCCGTAGAACTCGTAAACAAAGTTCCCCATGTGTACCATGTCGCTAACGACAACGACATCCTGCGACGCCGGGGCCACCCCCACGGCTCGGCGTGACGTCACAGCGTCGTCTTGGTAACGCTCGCTGGGTACGATGTGGAGTTTATTGGGCAGGGCGAGGAACTGGCGGAAGGCCGGCCAGAGTTCGTAGCAGTTTCGGAACAGGGCGAGTCGCGCGACGACGTATAGACCGAGACGGGCGCGACTCAGTGCGACTATGAGTCGCCGCACATCCCGCAGGTGGCCAACCGCGCGACTCCGCACCAACGAGAGGATAACGTAGTCATTCTGTTGCCCCTGGTAACGGTCGACAGTAGTGACCTTGTGTGGCGCACCGATGGCGGCGTTTGTGGCGCACCGTTTCGCTATTATATCCCGGATTAAGTGTTTCTGGCCGTTGTAGGTGGTGAGGATGGTAATTTTATCCGCGGGGTAATCGATTAATCTCATGTACATAAATATGGCGACGGCGAATTCGGCTTCACCGAGATTCTGGTAGAAGTACGGGTTGGGTTGGGATTCCCCGACGCCGTTGAAATCCGCCACGTCAATCAACTGGAAGTCGTAGCCGAAACCGGCGTTAGCTACGCGGAATTCCTCGCGTTCTAGAACGTGCGGTAGATCCTCCAATAGGGAGTAACGCCAGCGATACAGATGGGCCAATGAGGAGCGAGCGCGACCCTGGGCGTCCAGCTGAACGGCCGGGACACCCAGTCGCACGAGACGAGTGAACAAGGACTGCTCCATGTTGGAGTACTTCTGGAAGGCGGCGTTCTTAATGACCGGCGGCAGTTGGTGGTGGTCCCCGATCATAATCCATCGTTTCAGTCGGTTGAGTCCGTCTTCCGTGTTCTGTAGAAGCAGCGGGATGAAGGTCTCGATCTCCAGTATCTGCGCCGCCTCCTCCATTATAATGTTATCGTACTGGAAGGCGAGTTTCACGAGATCGCGTCGACGCAACGCGGCGTGCGTGCAAGTCATCGCGATGATACGGGCCTCGCGTACCAGCAGATACTCGGAACGTTCCCGCCCGGAACGGAGCAGCTCGAACGCTCGGAACTCCTCCAACTCGGTGAATATCCGACTCAAATACCGCCAACAACCCTCAGCGACCTCCATGTCCTCTTTGTAGTCGAGGCCTTTAAACATCGGCTGGGGCGCGTTGGAGAAGAACCCGGAGAAAGGAAACAAAGAAGAAACTAGTTGGGTTTTATCAACCAGCTGTGTTTCGGTTTTCACTTTGTCTAGATAGGCTTCCCAGCGAGAAACAATTTGGTACAAAAAGAAATGTCCGGCGGTCTCACAGGTGTAGCTCACATCCCCGAGGACCCCCAAGCTCTCCTGTAACCTAGCAACCTCGCCCAGGAGCTTGAGTCGTTGGTAGAGAACGTAGTTGACTCTCCCGTAACGACTGAAATCCTTCTCCGTCTCCAAGGCTTCCTCTCCATGTCCCAACCGCAACAGATGCCGCTCATCCACGTCCAGTTGGATGATCTTCTCGAAGAGCTGGTTGAGGGCCTGGTTGGAATGGGTTACTATGAGGGTGCGGTGTTCCGGGTGGTTGTGGTACAGATTGGAGACGATCTGAACGGCGACGTCGGTCTTACCGGTACCGGGGGGACCCACGACCAGCGTCAGACCGGGTTGCATCCCCGATCGGATGGCCGCTACCTGGGTGGGGGTGAACCGCACCGCGTTCCTACGGGGTCGGTTGTATGGGTAGGGTCCCCGACTGGGGACCGCGTACGAATCAACTATCAGCCTTTTGGACGACTCAAATTCATCGAGTTTCCGTTTATTTACAACCTGGAAATAAATTTTGTTAAACTTTATAAATATAAGAAAAACTCTCACCAAGGAGGAATAGCAGAAAAATATAATCTCTACCAAGTCCAGACGTTGGCTCATAAACTCGAGTTTTCACCAAGTCAGACACATCCATTAAAAAAAATGGCCTTCCCAAAACTCACATGAGTTTAAGGGTTTAAGCCGTTTAAGGGTATTTTATGCCGTTAATGTAAATGTTTTAAACCGTTTAAATCAACCGTTTAAGGGTTAGAAGCAGGAAAAATATTTGAATACGAAAATTAATATCCCCCCCCCCCCCCTCCCAACCCCACTGCTTTACTTTATTTACCACTGCTTTACTTTATTTACCTCTTGGAATGTTATATTAAACGGCGGAGTTTCTCCTTTAGTGAATAAAACTTGGTATCCCTGGAAACTTTCCCTCAGATGATCCGCGCTAAGGAATGTGTCGTTCCAATCCGAAGTCGGAATCTCGGAATCCATCCGGAAGTAGCTGGCCGCGTCCGGGTCTCCGTAACCTAGCAACGTATCGTGCAACCAATCAGGGACCACGCATTCCGTGTTCATTAGGTCCCGAATTGTCTCCAAAACCGCCTTAAAGTTATTCTCCTTGGGTTTCCGTCGCAGAATAACATTGAATGTCTCGTAAACGTTTTCCGTTTGTCCGTCGATGTCGTCCTGGTACTGGTTGGGGTCCAAGGCAACGCGATACGTCCGGACGTTGTCCGGGAATTCCGGTCTGTTGTCCGGACCCTCCTCGATGACTTTACCGTCCGGGCCCAGCAGCCCCTCGACAACGCAGCCCCGGATGTAGACGACCCCCAACTGGGGAGCTAACGGCTCCCACCGCGAGAAGGGCTCGCCGTAGATCCGCGCGGCTCGCACCGTGAGTAGGAAGCAGACGTCGTGCTTCCTGAGGGACTCCCAGTCGCGGAGAGCCGGCGGCACGTCGATGGCGACGTCGCCGCGGACGCAACGAGGACGGGACTCGCCTAGGTTCGGTTTACCGACGTCGACAATGGAGAAACTACGCAGCGGCACGGCCATCCGGGCCCAGCCGCCAAACACGGTAGATCCGTCCTCGACGCGCCACGGCTTCATGTACAGGAGGGTCTCCTCGACGTCTGAGCGAATCTCGTAGGTGGATTCCAATCGGAAGAGTTTAAAGTTCCTCAGGAGGTAGTCGTGGAGGGTGAGGAACTGGAGGTTGAGTTTCGGTAAGGAGAGACAACCTTCTATGTAGAACTCGTCGGGAATAACTGTCTCGTCCCAGAGGAGAGTCTCGTTGGGAAACAGCGGGAGCGAGTTGATCGAGTCGATCTGGGAGCGGGTTCGTTCGTGGCGCTCGATTAGGAGTTCTAGAAGGAGTTCCTTGTCGGGGAGCTCCTGAGAGGAATCCTCCCGCGGGGGGACCAGTGCTAGCCGGGAGGCCAGGTCGTGGAGTTCCTCCGACGACAGCGGGCCGAGGTGCTCGCGGAGTCGGTCCGCGGTGTCCACCGAGCCGACGGTCGCCAACGCGAACCTCCGGAGCTCCGGGAACCCGAAAGCGGCCCGTTGCAGCTCCGCCACGCGGCCGTAGTGGATCCGCTGTGTCTCCGCTTCGCTCAACGCCGTCCCGCGTTGGTCGTCGATCTCGAATCGCGAGTAGAACCGCAACGAGTCGAGGAGTTCCGCGAACAGTCTCCCGCGGGGATGGCGAGCCAGTCGGGAGAGTCGGGACCGCGAGACGACGAGGTGGTCGTGTAGGAGGGCGTTGGCGAACCGACGGGTCGGAAGGAGGGCCTCAACGTCGATAAGAAACTCGAGGAACCGCTCGCAGTAACTAATCGAGTCCTCGTCCACCTCGGAATCCGTTACAGAAAAGTCTAAAACCTTAAAGAATCGACGAAGGAAGTTGGAAAGAAACCGTCGACGGAACTTCAAGGATTCCAACTCTGTCGGACTCAGTTTGGAATCGTTTCTCTGGATTGCGTTCCAAAATTTACGTAATTTCGGTTGTAATTTTAATTGGGCTTCCAGATTACCGGGTGTTAAGCAGCACCAGATTGGAAGTGAAACCAGCGATTGGATGTGCGTGCGAACCACGTCAACCTCCAGACTGTTGAAGCAATGCATTAGGAATATAGTCAATGCCGTTTGTTCCTTTACAGTTATGGAATCCTCACATAAACTTGCCTCCAGAACTCTGCGGAATAACTTTCCGAACTCTTCCGGTTTCGATTTAAACGCCTCCCACGTAGGTACACGTTCCCGGAACTTCTCATTTACCATGGCAACTACAGACATGATATGGGCGTAACTCGCCATATCCCCTTTAAAATTCGGCCACAAATACAACTCTAAATACTGGCTAAATTCAAGTAACATACACTTATTGATAGCAAAGTTAGTGGCCAACAATTCCTTCTTGTATATAGTCTCAATAACTGTGGGATCAAAAGCCTCCAAGGAGGGTGATTGAGGGCTCCAATATTTCCGAGCCAGTTTCCATGTTTCATCTGTTTGTATTTCTTCGATTGTTGGGGCATTACTTCGACCGAGAGTTCGCTTTTTGTTCTTCTTACCCTCTGATATCGGAGGTTTCCCTCCGTTTTCTGACACATCCATTGTCACGTTCTGCCGTTGGTGCCGTTAGCTTTACTGTTTACCGCTTGACCTTGCTTAAGTCCAACTTGAACAGTTTAATCAACAGACAATCCTACGCACTACAGCGACAGCCTACCGACGGTAAACAGGTAAAGCTTTGCAGTTTTATTTTACGTCTCGTTAAAAATAGGTGTTTAAATTTCCCGCTCTAATGAGGGGTTGTCAAAGACAAAGAGCGGCCCTAATATTCGTTTTTATTACTGTACACCATGAACCGTAATATAGTGTCATTTTATGATGACACGGACCCCCCCCCCCCCCCCAGATTTTTCTACAAATCTTTATAATATTGCTTGAAATTTGAAACACAACTAGTTACACTCACCGTCGTTGACCCCATGAAGCCGGAATTTTCGATTTCGCCTTTAATTTTTTTAATAAGCGTTTTAAAAAAGTGTCTTTTGCGAAATCGCACCCTCCGTATCGTGGCCATTCTTCACAATAGTCGTAATTTTTTCATATTATTAAAAAGCTTGCGTTGCAAGGATTCAAAATATGTAACAATATCTGAATTTCGTTGAGAACCACACTTTTCTGTATACTTTTTATAAGTTTTCGGAGAGATTTCCACCCTTTAGGATAAATATGATCGAATCGATAATACAGAAAATCACCCTTCAATGTTTCACATTTCGCCGACATAATAACGACAGACCGTCACTTCCCCTAAACGTCTGAAATTACTATGAAAGTAAGTTTGGCGAGAAACAATTCCCGGGTTGGTTTTTGACTATTTAGTATTTAACTCACAGAAGTTCGCGCAATAATGATTTTCTATTGAGATAACGTGGAGCGACATACAGTAGCACATGGAGAAATCGTAGCCGAAACCAACCCAGATTCGGCGCAGTAACAGACTACAGTATGTGGAACTGTGACAGTAGGGCCTAATATTTCTACAGGTGTATATCATATGCATTGCAAATTTTAATTTGGCAATAGTATAAGTGATAATCAGTATAAGTGAAGAATGGGATTGGCGAATCGGAAAATTTTTTTTCGAGTTCTCGTTGGTTTCATGTGAAAGATAATTTTAATTGCAAAATTAGCAACCTCGGAAAATCAAGCTGACTGCATTAGTGACGTCACCAATGCAGCACAAAATGTTCAATGGTTAGGCCTACTATACCATAAATGCACTATGCACTTTGGATTATATTATGGATTCGCACTTTTCAGAAGTCACTTTTTATTTTTGTACTACAGTATCTAGTTTTTTCTAGTTTTTTATGAATGTTATAGAACACGTGTTAGTTATCATTTTTTGAACATTTTTTTGGAAAAAATACCATCCTACTTTCAGAAGGTCAAATATTTGTTCTAGAAAAAAAACCTCATGAAAAACGCCCTTTTCATATGAAAAAATTGGCCAAACTATGAGTACCCACCCAAGGTATTAATGTCCGTATTTCACTATGGAAGAAGCTTCGATGGACGCCATTTATGCTGAAAGAGCTCGTTCACACATTATATAACGCACGTTAGTTTTGGTTAATGTTATTATGCGTTATAAGGGTGGAGTGGTGGTCAAAAATTCCCATGTTTTGCGTTATAGGCCCAGATAAAAGTGATAGAGGCTTACAACAAATAAACCGACACGTACTCTAAGGGTGTCAAAAAGTAACATTTTTTATCTTGATTGCTTTCTTATTTGTCTCGCTACACTCGCCAAATTATATCGCTCGACAAAAAAAAGTCTAGGCCAATCATTTTTGCCATCACTTAAGGGGGGGGGGGGGGGGGGGTGGGGGGTATACAAATTTTGGTAAAAATTACGGATTTTTTTTATTTTTATTTCATCTAAAGCAGAATTTAATGAGGATTTTAAATCTGAAAACGGCTTGGCTCTAGTTATGGCTGATTTTATATCTGTCTCTCGGTCTGTCTGTCACCCCATCCAGCTAACACTTTTGTTTTATTCCTATTTACTGTAATTTAATTCGCGGTAATTTAATCTTCCAAGTCAATTTTACTAAGTCTGTCTGACGGTCTGTCCATCATTTTTCTGTCTGCCGACGTCTGTCCATTGACGGACGGACATTGACAGACATTGTGACAGACAGACAGATTAGATTTTGCCACAACATATAAACTAATATCTGAAATGAAATCTTTAACTTTAAATGAAAACTTTAAATGCATTTTACTGGTCTTTATTATTTCTCGATTTTGGGATTTTATAAATTTTTTAAAATGCTACTCCACCGACATTTCTCAATGGATTTTGATTCTGTTTTTTTTTGTTCTGATCATAAACTCAATAAGAATAATACTCTTTGACAGAATTTCGAAATTCGACTTTGTTCTCATTTTAAAACCAAAAATGTAGTCATGTATGAAAAAAGTAGATTTTCAAAATTTTTAATTACGAAAAGTGCCCTAAAAATTTTATTTTTGTGAAATTTGAAATTCTGTCAGTGTTGTGGCAACATACCTCATGAATGTTCGCAGCAGTTTCAGCAAATTCCACCAAAGATTGAATGAGGAGTAGTGTTAGACGACTAACCAATGAAAATTGATTTTTTTTGACATCAGCCAATCAGAAACGAGTATTTTGAGATTTAGACTACAGAAATGGAAAGCCCATCGCAAACCCCATTGTTCATTGCGAATGTATATAATGTCAGTGATGGCGACTATTTCCAAAAGACTTTCTGATGTCGCTGTAAGTGTAAGATTCAACAATCATTATCATTCACTGAAGGCAAGGCCTTTGTGTGAAGGGGGAAGTTCTGATCAATATAAGGCTGATTTGTCACGGCCAGGGAGTTATTATACTGTACATTAGTGGAAGTTATCATGACTTCTTTGTAGATAAATCCACTGTACTGTACACATCGTTCTCTACCTACTTACACAATGTCCTGGAATATGCCCTTACTGCAATGTCGTAATTCTGTGGGGCGAGCCACGAAGTGAGTGAGCCTTAGCGTAGTGGTACCATTAATCAACCTGTCGTTCTGTCGTTCTGTCGTTCTGTCGTGTTCAATTTTAAACGTTAATAACTCGGCCAATCTTTGATGAAATCTATCCAAACTTGGTACACATGTTGTATGGCAAAAGTTTAGAAATTTTCCAAGTAGAATTTCCGTGTGGCCTTCGAGAAGCTAAGATAATAGCAGTTAATTAGTTAATTAAGTTGATTACGGTAAAAACACCATTTTCAACCTGCCTTTTAAAGGAAATTAATTGTTTTACAGTATAAGACTTCAATAATTATACTTAAAAAATATACAGATGTAATCCGCATACTCCATTCTATTATAGTTTTTAATTAGTTCAAGTGATTTGCTTTAATAATCGTGTCTTTAATTGATCTAAAGTAATTAAACCGGCATAAAAAATGTATTCTCATTAAATACTGCTCATTTATTGGTTAACATCCAAGTTGGCTTGATTCCCAGCAACACTTGAGGTATTCAGTCAGCCTTGCTTGTAAGAGGCAGACTGCTGCTGCTGCTAGTAGCCATCCATTCACTCACTCTCCATTGAACTGGCTGATTGGAGGTGTGTGTGTATCGGGTTCAATGACATTAATATTATTACTAAAGTAACGTCGGGATGTTAATATTCACTGGAGCTATGAGTCTCTCTGGTTAGTTGAATGAATGAAATAAATAATTGTTTTACTGTTCCGAATATCAATGTTTATTTCTGTAGGCCAACTTACTGTATTATTATTTAATCTAAATGTACATAATAGTTTAAATAAATTATTTCACAATTTCATTCCAATTCATACTGCTTACGCAACCATGCTAATTAGGTATATTAAATGGCAGGATTGTTTTTAATTAAAATTTTTACAGAGCAAACAAGTATATTGTATTTAACTGAAAGTTAATTTATTTCGGTAAGTAGGCCTTGCGGTTTGTTAGTTTAGTTAGTATAATAAGTATCAAATATATTACGTGCTGCTGTACAGTAAACGCGGCTTTGCGTTATTGAATTACAGAATTGGCGGTACAAAGTACATTAATAGGGATCAGGCATATTGCATTTATATAATTGTTGTTGTAAATGTACAATAATATGCGCCACTTTTATTTTAGTAACTGCAATGTGTATTTCATTTGTACCTGCAACCCATTAAAAAGGGCAGCTGAACATATCGCGGACAGGCTGACTATTCACCATAACAAAAAAACCCAAATCGCCGCAGTTCCACTTACAGTTCCATATTATTCTGTTTTGCAATTTAACCCAATTTATCTGCTCTCTGCTACACGCGGTTTTATCCACGAGTTTTGTAAAGTCCCGACTTATCGGGAATGACATGAACTTAGCGTCCGGAATATTCTGATCAGATTAAATCTACTTGGCGCTGTAATACTGCATCCCGTTGTACCAGAAGTTATTAAAACATACCGGCCCCTCAAATGCGCTTGCAGTGGGTTAGAGAACAACATATACCGCCCCAGTACAACCGCTATTTTGATAAGGTCCAATATATAATATATATATATGGTCTAACATATGATAGTTCACTAATCAGCTAATAGGCCTATTAATTCGTGAGATTTCAATTTATAAATAAAACTAATATACGAGCTCATATGAGCTCAATTGATTGATTGATTGAAGGTATGACCGTTGTTGTGGGGGACTAGGTCTACCTGTCTAGCAGCTAATAACTCGTCCGTGGAGAGAATAATATAAGTCGAGGAACACAACGAAACGCGTTTAATTTATTTATTTATTCCAATTGGGGATGCTTTCTAACGCGGGAATGCGGTGCTATTAAACATCAACACATTCCTGCGCGTGCGTCGATATTGTGCACCCTAATACTAACAACCCACCCAGACACCCCCTACCCCTCACCCCCCCCCCCCCCCCCCCATCACCCAACATTACTATGTATAGATCAATGCAGCTCAATATATTAGTAAAGGTATCGTCTGATTAGCTTTCCTACACATGACCTCTTATCCTTGTAGTTGTTTATTTATTTACACTATTTTTTGTTGAGTAAATCTTTCTGATAGGGGGGGGGGGGGGGGGGGGGGGGGGGACTTACTCTGGACGAGCGCAACGATTGAACGACGCTTATAATAATTAAGACGAGTACGGCGTTGATTATATTCATATACACCACCTGGCTTTGCATATTTAACGTGCGATTGGAAATAAG